>JAWNOD010000525.1:3672500-3968490 GCA_035046225.1 Drosophila pegasa | reverse complement strand
TCATTGTCATTGTCATTGTCATTGTCATTGTCATTGTCATTGTCATTGTCATTGTCATTGTCATTGTCACTGTCACTGTCACTGTCACTGTCATTGTCATTGTCATTGTCATTGTCATTGTCATTGTCATTGTCATTGTCAGTATCATATTCATGTACCATATTCCATTGTCATTGTCATTGTCATTGTCATTGTCATTGTCATTGTCATTGTCATTGTCATTGTCATTGTCATTGTCATCCTCATCCTCATATTCATCGTCATATTCAGTGTCCATTGTCATTGTCATTGTCATTGTCATTGTCATTGTCATTGTCATTGTCATTGTCATCTCATGTCCTCCTCATCCTCATTGTCATTGTCATTGTCATTGTCATTGTCATTGTCATTGTCATTGTCATTGTCATTGTTCATTGTCATTGTCATTGTCATTGTCATTGTCATTGTCATTGTCATTGTGTCATTGTCATTGTCATTGTCATTGTCATTGTCATTGTCATTGTCATTGTCATTGTCATTGTCATTGTCATTGTCATTGTCATTGTCATTGTCATTGTCATTGTCATTGTCATTGTCATTGTCATTGTCATTGTCATTGTCATTGTCATTGTCATTGTCATTGTCATTGTCATTGTCATTGTCATTGTCATTGTCATTGTCATTGTCATTGTCATTTTCATTGTCATTGTCATTGTCATTGTCATTGTCATTGTCATTGTCATTGTCATTGTCATTGTCATTGTCATTGTCATTGTCATTGTCATTGTCATTGTCATTGTCATTGTCATTGTCATTGTCATTGTCATTGTCATTGTCATTGTCATTGTCATTGTCATTGTCATTGTCATTGTCATTGTCATCTCATTGTCATTTCATTCTCTCATTGTCATTGTCATTTCATCGTCATCTCATCTCTCTCATTGTCATTGTCATTGTCATTGTCATTGTCATCTATTTCATCTTCATCGTCATTGTCATTGTCATCTCATTGTCATTTCATTGTCATTGTCATTGTCATTGTCATCTATGTCATTGTCATTGTCATCTCATCTCATCTCATCTCATGTCATTTCATTGTCATCGTCATCTGTCATTGTCATTGTCATTGTCATCTCATGTCATCTTTTCATCGTCATCTCATCTCATTGTCATTGTCATTGTCATCTCATGTCATCTCATTTCATTTCATGTCATTGTCATTGTCATTGTCATTGTCATTGTCATTGTCATTGTCATTGTCATTGTCATTGTCATCTCATCTCATCTCATTTCATTGTCATTGTCATTTCATTGTCATCTCATGTCATCTCATCTCATCTCTGTCATTGTCATTGTCATTGTCATTGTCATTGTCATTGTCATTGTCATTGTCATTGTCATTGTCATTGTCATTGTCATTGTCATTTCATTGTCATTGTCATTTCTCATTTCATTGTCATTGTCATTGTCATTGTCATTGTCATTGTCATCTTGTCATCTCTGTCATCTCATTTCATTTATTTCATTGTCATTTGTCATTGTCATCTCATGTCATTGTCATCTTGTCATCTCTGTCATTTTGTCATTGTCATTGTCATTGTCATTGTCATTGTCATTGTCATTGTCATTGTCATTGTCATTGTCATTGTCATTGTCATTGTCATTGTCATTGTCATTGTCATTGTCATTGTCATTGTCATTGTCATTGTCATTGTCATTGTCATTGTCATTGTCATTGTCATTGTCATTGTCATTGTCATTGTCATTGTCATTGTCATTGTCATTGTCATTGTCATTGTCATTGTCATTGTCATTGTCATTGTCATTGTCATTGTCATTGTCATTGTCATTGTCATTGTCATTGTCATTGTCATTGTCATTGTCATTGTCATTGTCATTGTCATTGTCATTGTCATTGTCATTGTCATTGTCATTGTCATTGTCATTGTCAGTTAATTAGACGACTAATGAGATAAGTCACACCCGTGTCTAATTGCCTTCTGACATTTTATTTCTTGTTTTCCTTTAAGCGCTATTTATTATTGGCTTGTTCTCGCAGCCATCTTACATCCTCATTGTCTCATAGACTTTTTTCTCTGCTCTTAAATTTCGCCTTGTTCCCTTTTAGTTTTTCTCGTTTTCTTTTCTTTTGCGCTGGTTTGCTTTGTCTGGTTTATTTTTGGCCTTTGCGCGTTGCGTTGTCTTCATCACTTTTTCATTCTTTAATTTCCTTTAATTTCCCGCCCCCAGTCCCATTTAACCCCTTTTTTTCGGGCATATTTATTTTAATTTGCCCTCTGCGCTGGTCGCCCGGGGCCCGCAGCTGAAAGTATTAAACTTGTCGCCATTACCATAGCCGGGGCAGCTGTTCCGGCCACGGCTGGGGGCAGGGGTAGGGGCATGGCCATGACCACGCCCACGTCACGCACTGCTCGGACGGTGTAATAAAGCCGAGCCAAAAGTTGCAGAAGACGACGAAGAGGAAGAAGAAGATGACGCAAAGGATGCTAAAGGTTACGCCAAACAAGTCCAAAAAGTTGCAATCGAGCGACGGCGTAATACCCTGTAAACCCATTGAGGGATGAGCTGAGAGTCTGGAATGTTATATGACGACGACGTGGGAACTGAGTGTGTTTATAGTCAGTGTCAGTTGATGATGTCAGCTTCGTATTCTTTCGTTACCTCGCCCCCATTTCGGACATCTCTAAACTCTTAACTCTTTCCTCCGATTTTGACTTTACTTTGAGGATTTCTATCTTCAACTCAACATTTTCCTTTGTGATTCCCTTTGAGTCAATCCCCATCTCTTGCTTTACCTCTTCATCTAGCTCCAGCCTCTTATCTACCCTTCAGCCTTTCTCCACCTTCTCCTGCCTCTTTCTTTAGCTCTACCCCTCCATCAATCTCTCTTATATCATGCATCAATATACCCATCCCCACCTCCTCTTTTTGCAGGGCATGAAAAAGTCAACTTTTGCCTCTTTTTAATTGTGATTAATTGCAAAAATTTTTCCGAGTATCGTCTGAGCTGACGCACATAAACCGAATACCACTTACCAACTCCTCTCTCTCTCTCTACTCTACTCTACTCTCTGTCTCTCTCTCTATCGCTCCCTCCTCATTCCGTTGTCGTCGTCCACCCGATGGCAAGCAGTTCGTCACCTTTTTATAGATTTAATTATGAAAATGTTAATTTGCTTAGCACTTCACGCGTTAGTCGGTCAACTCGGGCCGGGTCCGCCAGCTAGACCCGTACCCGGGCGCGCCACCTGGCGGCCATTTGCCGTAGTCAGGCGTCAGCGAATTTTCATGTTTAGTTTTTGCCATCGCGCCATTAATTTTCAATTAACACAACGCCAGCTGCAGACATTGAGAGTTGGGGCCGCGTGTCGACGTGGGCGTCGCTGGGTCTAGGCGTCCGCCCGCCACGCCTTTAATGCGACAGCCGCCTCATTAGTGTGTTAATGTAATGCATAAGCAAGAGGGCGCACCATCAGCCACCTCGGCCGGACCCCTACTGCCCGCCCGGACGCCTTCTGCAACTGCTGCGTCTGACTGGTGCCCGTTCTAACCCTTGCTTTGTTGATGCTACGCAAATGCTTTCATTTGCAGCCAATTCTCCACATTTTCTCTTGGCTTGGAGACCACCTACCTCACTTTCCCCTGCCATCGCTTTACACCTGCGCCAACTCAGCTGCAGCTCAGTTTATTATTTGCCACGCATCTTGTTTCAGCTTCAATGCCTTGGCCTGGCTCCCGCTCTGCTCGCCCGTTCCATCTTGTTAATCTCCAGTTTATACTCTATTCAGATGGAGATGGGCATATTGGATTGGTGCATTGTTTGGGGATGTTTATATACATATTATAGAGTCTAGGAGCCTTTAAGATTCTGGGATCCTCTAAGAAAGTAGTCTTACATGACTCGTTGATATCCAAACCCTTTTTCCTGTTTTCCTTGACAGTCTTAAAGTCTTAAGCCCACTTCAATTTGATACCAAGTCAAAGCTTGACAAGCACTTCTAGCAAGGACTCTACCCTGATAGACTTCAACCTCAACTTCTGTTCCGTCTATACATTTACTTTCAATACAGAGTACAGCAGAGCGCAGTCGCTTGGACTCGACTTGCCTCTTGCCTTTTAAGCCGCATTGTCCCGCTTCTTTGTAGTTTCCATCCGGCAATTGAATCTGGTGCGCTTTAACTGGAGGTCAGTTCAACTAGCTTCAACTGCTTGAAGGCGTTTGCAGCACTTAGCTTAAGCGCTTCTAATTGTATTAGGAGCGTGTCCTGTGAACCCAACTGCCCGACCAGTCAGCCAGTCAGCCAGTCAGCCAACCAGCCAACCCAACCACCCGACCACTGCTGGCGTCGTCATCTCGCCGCTTTGGGCAGATTGTGCCAAGTGATTTTCATTAGCTGTTATCTGCGCCTGCTGCCAGTGAATGCTTTTTGGCCAACGACTCGGCTGGGCTGCGCCACGGCGTTAGCCTTGGCTTATAGCTTAATTAAGGCAGCACAAAACGAGTTGAGCCTGGCCTTGAACTGCCCAGGCCATCATGCCTCAAGTGCCGTTGCTGTTATCCTGGCCAGCAGCTGCCAGCCTCGTGCTCCGCCTCGCAGTCGTCGAGCTTTTCTTTCGCTCTTGATGGGGCTGCGTTACATATTTTGCGGCTGTCGCCTTTGCTTTACGCTCGCTCGTAATGTGCCTTGACGTGGCCCCTGCGCTGCGCTGTGCGTGGAGCGAAGCGTTCGCTCCCGGCTACCACACATAAACGCACATCATTTGCAATTTCAGCGCGTCTAGCTGCGGCCTTCGCTCTGCAGGTGTATCGCCCGTGGTTGGAGATCCGCACACAGAGCATTCCTTTCGACCGCGTTGCCAACTTTGTGAATGTTAATTAAGCATCATCTACGCATTGAGGCCGCCATAATTTGCAGCGACAACAACGCGGCGACACAATGTTGCGACAAGTTTGACAAGACCCTTGACAACCTCTTAGCAGCTGCCCCCCTCCGGCCGTCTCCGGCGACTATCGCTCAACTCTCCGGGAATGCCCGCCCATTCCGCGTCCGTAAATTAACAATTATCATTCCGCGCGACCGAAGATTAGCCAACAGAATTTGCCATTATATTCGCGCATTTGACCTGAAATATGTTTAGCTAACTGCATAATGTACAAATTGTTGGCAATTGAGGCTGCCTGAGGTTTCAGGTTGTGTGCTGTCTACTGTATCTTGTAGGTATATCTGTATCTTCATCTTCATGTATATCTGTAGTTGTATCTGTATTTTTTTCAGGATCTATATCTGTAGTTCTATTGGTATCTCTGTCTTCCTCTCTATCTTTTCATTTGATTTATCCACAAACCTATCTAAATATGTAAAAATCTAGAAGTCCGAGAGGACAACTTGACCATTGAGTACTCTTGCTCTATATTCTTTCCTCTATTTATCACTTAATATATGACTCTACATTCATATTTATATATTTACACTCTATCTTCTTTTTTCGGCCTTCTCTAACCCATAACATTTATCTTCACGCATTCCTCTTTTAACTGTTCTTCAATGCAATTTCCTTTCTCCTTTGTCTCTCACTCTCTAACTTTCTTCAATTATACTTTGTCTTCTATTTATCACTAACTTTTTTTCTGTTTCTTCGTATTTATATCCCCACACTCTCACTTCGTGATTCGATCTTTCTTAATTTGTATTTCTCACTTAACTTCAATCCATTTTATTTTATATTTTCTTTATCTCTTGTATGATGTCCTTTTCACTTTCAAACTTTTTTTCTTTTCTTTTCCCAATGGATCACTAACTTTCTCGCTCCCATTCTCTCTGTACTCGTATTTCCATCTCCTCTAACCTATTTTGTTTCTATGTGCCTACAGGCATTCCTCTCTTAGCTTTTCTTCCTTGCTTCTTTTCTGTTTTCCTATTACGCTGTCTTTCTCACTTTCTAATTCTCTTGATTTGTAATGAAAGTATCTTTTCTCCTTTCATCTATGTACTGCTTATTCTCTCATCCTATATCTTCCTCACTCCTCTCTCTCTCTTGTCCTTCTATCCCACACGCCTGGTTCTCTTTTTATTTTACTTTGTCCTTTGAAAATTCCCTTATTATCTTCTTAATAATACCCAATCAAGCCTAGCTCAATTCATTTAGCCCTCATCTTGGAAGCCAACTATATTTAACGCTCAGTTCAAAATTAATCTGCTTAAAAAGGAGTCGCAAAGCGATGCAATATTCTTCTTTCGTCTCATGCATAAATCACATTTTGTGTGTGTGGGGCAAGTCGCCTGTTGTCTGGCTGCAGCTATTGCCCCATGCCACACGGCAGATGCTGCTTGCAACAGCGCTACAACGGCTACAGACTGTTTGAAATTGGGTATTAGCTCTCAAAACAGTTATTTAGGGGTATTTGGGACGGTTCACCGTTCACCGTTCGCCGTTCACCGTTCGTACAGTGCCAAAGCGGCCAAAATGTGGCCACAAAGCGGCCAGCAAATGCGCCCAACAGCTGGCCAGCCAACTCAACAGCGCCGCACGGTGGGTCCGGGGGACCGAGGGGACAGCGGACGGTGGACAGCGGACAGCGGGCAATGGGCCACAAAAGCAACAAATCGCCCGAGCGCTAGACAACAAGAAGCTAAATGGCAAATGAAATGGCAAAACAAAGATGAAAAGTCGGCAAAGAAATAAAACTCAATGGACCAGAACCAGAGCCGAAGGATAGAGTCACAGCAACTAATAAATACCCTCAATCAGTCAATCAATTGAATGGATAAAAAAAGGAAGGAGCGCAGCTGAAGCCTATATATATTATATGGTTTATAATTGATGTTACTGAATGATTAAGCAGTGATGAGAAGGAGATTTGACTGGAGATTGCTGACCTACGATTGATGATGGTTCATAAATGATTGATGACTGATCATTATCGAATATACGCTAAGATTGGACTTATGATTGATGGTTAAAGATAATTGATTTTTGATTGATAATTCAGGAATAATGAATGATGATTGAAGATGAATGATAAAAGGCTAATAATATATATTTGATAGTTAAAGCTTGAAGATTTATGACTGATGATAACAATTAATGATTGATAACTGATGATTGACGACTACTTATTTAATACAATGAAAGTTATTGATAGATGGTTGATAACAAATAATATGTGGTTGATGCATAAAGAGTCAGGATTTCTGATTGATAAAATATCTTTGATTGATGGCTGAGAATTTATAATAATTTATTGCTTATTGACTACGAATGATATATATGTTATTGATATAAGATATTTGATGATACATGTTGGTTGATTGACTAGTATCGATTGATGATTGAAGATCAATGTCAAATAATTGATTAATGATAATCTATATTTGTGCATTGATGAGTGATAATTGCATATATCAATGTGTGTAATGATTGATGATTAATCCATGATTGATGATTGATATTATTCAAAACCTAAATAGCACTGTAGCCAGTTATCCGACGCCTTAAAGCCTTCGCTCTTTGGGCCACCCCTACCCGAGTTCACTGCTCTTCTACTATGAGGCAAGTGCAGAGAGACTCGAGTACTATATCGAATCGACGAAAACCAGTTAACTATAATGCATTTTGGCAGACAGAATTTGATTGCTTTGTGCTAGCACGAATGCGACGTTGGGGAAACTGAAAGCCGGCGTACTCCCAGCGAATGTTAGGGTAGATGTCAGTGGATGCAGATGTAGTCGCCCGATGCGACTCGACCGACTCGAACGAAATGCAAATAAAAAAGGGGACGTTGAATTAAAATGGAAGCTAAAAGTTGGAATAGGAATTGGCCGAACGAAATGGCAGCATGAAATTTTGGTTGTATTTGCGGGACCAGGAGCTCCCTATCGTTCCCTTGGAGCGCCTCCTTGACAGCTTGCCCTGGTGCCCGACTGGCAGAGTCGTAATTCTTCCACACACACACGCACACACGCATTCCGACTGCGCTGCTTGTCGACATTTTGGTAATAAATTGAGTTTTATGGCAGTCATATTATTCTTTATTAGTGGCTAAGAATTGTTGCCTTTTGTTGGCTTTGTGCAAACGACGTCTCAACCGGGCCACCCCACCGCTCGCCGCCGAGACGCCACCTGCTCGGCGAACGTTGCCATTGCCACGCACATTCCCATTCGCATTCTCATTCTCATTCACATTCACATTCTCATTCACAATTACATTCGCATTCCCCGTTCACACATCTCTCACACTCGGCGCCTCTGCGCCTGTGTGTGCGTGTGGTTGTAAGTGGTGCCAAGTGGCTCCAGCGGCTGCTTAATTAATTTGCCTCAACACAATGAACTTTGTCAATGCTCAGCAGCCCAGGAAAAAGTCTATGCAAAGTCAAGGCAGCCCTAACCCGTCGAGGCTCCCAGCCTCCTGCGTCGAATCAATCAAAGTGACACAGAGACAAAAAGGGAGCCTCCTCGCCACCTCCTCGCCTCGCCCCCTTCCCCCCCTCCAGCTGAATCAAGAATGCGAATACACAAGTCCTAATTGAACATTAAATTAGGTACAAAGCGAAATAATAAGCCAACTGGCGATGATATATGGCCTGCCCTAAGGAGCTGTAATCAGTCCTCCCACAGCCAACAAGGCGGAATATTATGAAAACTTGTTACTTAAGAATTGTAGCTGCAAAGAAATATGGCTCCGGCCTGGAAGATGTATTCCTTTTGCCAATTGTTTATGCGAAGATTAACTAACTCAAACAGGAGTTTGTCCGTTCGTCCGTGGCTAAAACTATTTGCCCTAAACAACTTGGCCAACAAAGCTCCGATGAGCGGACGGTAGGTGTCCCTGAGATATGAGTAGTTTGTTGAGACAGCCGAGAGACCTGTGGCAATTCTCTAAAGTGACTTCGCCGCTTCCAACCAATTTCTGTTTCGGCTGAAGTGATAGCTCTTAGGAAGTTCTTTGCTTGGGGTTCATCAACGTCAGTCGAACCGGTTGAAATGCAGGAAGAGCGCTGTAGCGCTTAAAGTTCAGCTGGAGCGCAACTGCTCGTCCTTCGACATACGCAAACAGATGATCCTTGAAAGTGGGGCTGTCAAAACCGCCAAACAGTAAGTGGAAAACTTGCATCTCACACACACACACGCGCATTGTGTGTGGGGGGGACTCGGCGGGTGGCTTCGAAATTACATAATGTTCTCGCTTGTGTAATTTATCATCTTCAGGCGCAGAGCAGCTCGTCGAAGGGCGGAGGGCGGTGGGGGGTAAACTCAATTCTGGTAAACCTTTTAGGCAAAAGTTGCGCACAAGCGCCGGCAGGTGGCGCCTTTAATGATTAATTGCTCAATTGGAGCAGGAAATTTTGAGCAGCCAGCAGTTACCCACGCAATCCCCCCATCCCATCACGAGTCACGCGTACCCGTTGACAGAGCCGCCACGACTACGACTACGATGACGACGACGACAATCGAAAGCAATTCACTTGAGGCATGCAGCGCGAAGGCGTTGACAGTTGCGCCTCAGCTGAGCTGCCCGCCAACTGTCCGTCCCATCTCCAGCTGGACGGCTAATTGAGGCCCAGCCGAGGCGACAATTATTTCGTATACATTTTGCCGTTGACCTTGGGGCACTTTGTGCCGCCTTCGGCCCGGCGACACTTTCACTGCCAGCCAGCCAGCCCGTCTTATCGATAATTCAGCACAAAGTTGGCACTCCAAGTGCCTAATTGCAACATTGATAAAGGACGGCACAAAGAGCGCACGGAGGCGGCTAGAAATTTTAAAAATAAATAAGACTCGAGTGCCATTCAGTGGAACAAGAGCAAGTTCTAGTGCGACGCTAGAGTGCCTGGAGGCAGTACAATAAATACAAAAGACACTCTGAATAGCGCTTTTATTTATTAATAGTCAATAGCGCTAGAAGTTCTCGGAAACTGCCATTGATTCCGGGACAGGAAGTTGGCTTTATGGTCTGTGCCTATGGGAAGCAAAGCGAGCCTCAAGCTAAAGACCAACTTCCTGGCCGATATCGTATACGCGTAATCAATGATAGTTATCAGGCTTCAGGTGCGCCTTGGACTGGTGAGTCTAGAACTAATACTTGATTGGATATAGAAAAAATGAATTTAAAAATAAAATATTTTAATTTAATGTGGGCTGTCCAAGTTTGAGCAATACTAAGAGAAATTTCAATTAGGCAACAAATTGTTGAAGGGACTTTATCGTCTCTGGTAGTCATTTAGGGTTACACCTTAGCAGGGTTACTGGAGCTACAACTTTAGAGCCCCAAAGTCTGACAGCTGCTTCTTGAGCTCATCCAAAATAGAACTTGATGCTGTTTCAGAGAATATAATAGAGATGCCGCGAGGATTCCTCATGCCTTGAACCTCTCCTCCGCAACTTGAAGCATTGCAAATTGAATCGAAGTTTCAGCAAATTTTCAATTTTGGACAGAGCTAAGACAATGCCATAAAATGGTATATCTTCTTATATGAATCGATTATCGATAACTTAAATAACTGTTCACATAGACTTATCGAAAATGGTCTCAGCATGCCTAGAGGCAGAGACGGAGGCCGAGTAAGCCAAGTTTAAGCTCAAGCCAAGGTTGCTAAATTGATTCGATTTAGGAACTGCCAACTTGCTCTTTGTTTCAACTCCATAATGACTTCGCTTTCGCTTGCTTGGAGCACTGTCAGCTCGTGTCAACAACTCGAAGTTTTGACGGACATTGACATTTGATTTGCCCAATGGAAGACAACCTGCTGAGGCACTGCCAACTCGCAGCAGGACCTCTCAGGCACTTTGACTTTGGGCTGGAGCCCTGTTGAGGCGCTGTCAACTCGGCATTTCGAGAGTTTAGTTTCAGCTTCGTTTTATTCAAATTGCCAGGCACATTTCACACACATCCAGGTACATAAGACACTTACTTTTTCGACAACTGGAGACTGGGAGATGGAGACTGAATCGGAGGTGGCCAGCGCGCTGCAACGGGCAACGGACGCACAGCCGGCGGCACAGTCGGGCGAGAGCCTGCCCTGGCCACAGGTCGTGTGCCTGTACCAGCCGCTGGAGGAGTCGCAGCTGCTGCTGCCCGAGCAGGCCAGCTGCCTGGCCGTGAAGACCTATTTGCGGATGTGCCGGCTGCCGTACGCGGAGCGGCAGTGCGACAATGCGGAGTTCATGTCGCCGGGCGGGCGGCTGACCAGGCTGCCGCTGCTGCGCCTCGACCAGCGCATCTTCAGCGAGTTCGAGCCGATCGTCAGCTACGTGGAGAGCACGCAGCTGGAGCACGCGCTCAGCTCGTGGCTGGACGACGAGGCGCGCGAGGACATGCGCAGCGAGGTGACCCATGTGGAGAACACCTTCACCCTGGCCGAGCTGCACCAGTGCTACTGCGAGGCGTCGGTCTACGCGAGCCACACGCAGCCGCGCCTCGGCGCCGCCCATCCCTGGCCGCTGAGCAGCATGCGGCGCCAGGAGCGGCACGAGCAGGCGCTGCGCCTGCTGCGCGTCTACCAGTGGGACGAGCTGGACGCACGCGGCGTCCAGGCCCAGCTGCAGCAGTGCTGCCAGCTGCTCAGCGACAAGCTGGAGGCGAACGAGGCGGACGCACAGCTGGGCGCGGCCCATCTGTGCGGCCAGCAGCTGTGCGAGCTGGACGCGCTCGTCTTCGGCCACGTCACGGCCATACTGGCCAGCCAGCTGCCCAGCCCCATGCTGGCCGACACGGTGCGCGCCTACCCGCGCCTCGTGGCCCACAGCCGGGCCATCGACCAGGCCTACCACCAGGGCAAGCAGCTCGCGGGCGAGCACTAGCGAGTCCTGCCGGCATGTCCTTCCAGCCAGTGAAATTCTGCAAGTGAAGTCAATTTCGGATCGGGTCTAGCCGGCTGCGAGGGCTCAAGGATCCCCTGCGTAGAGTGTTGGCTGAGTCGGCTAGCGCCAACTTTTCCACTTTTGCTTATTACTGTTACTTTCTGTTTCTTTCGAGCCGGGGTACTTGGAGCACAATCAAAAATATGCAAAGCATTTACAATAAAAAACAATAAGAAAGAAGTGAGAGGTGCGTCGCAGCTGGGGGCTGGGGGCTGGGGCAGGTCGGACAAACAGTCAAAGAGATAAGACAAAGTACGCAGTGCGAGCTGCCTATCCAGTTGCTGTGAGTCTGGCAAGGATTTGGGCTTTCAATTTAACTTTGTAGCCGAGCCAAGCCAGCCCACCCCCGCCCAGGTCTCCTCCGCCTCACATAAAATGTCTGTTCAATTTTATGACTTGCCCCGAAGGCAGCCAAGCCAAGCCATGTGACACGACCGTCATCCTTCTCAGCCATTGCCCTCCTCGCTCCTGCCTCCTCCCTTCTCCCTCCTAGGGGCAACCCCATGCCTAACCCAACCTAGCGTCCGCTCGACCTTTGGGGGCTGCCGCGCTGCCTTTTGCTTTGCAATCAGAAACTCATCATGGCCTATTGATGTTTGTCTTTCTTTTTTGTTTCTCTTTTTTTTTCTGTGTTGCCTCTGTTGCTCTTGTGTTTTCGTCCTCGCTGCCAGCCCTCTGCAAGTCTTCTTGGCTGTCTTCCTCTGGCTTTTGGCCTTGGCTCGTCGTGTCCTGTCCTGTTCTGGTAATTTATTGGAATTTGCCAAAAGGATTAAGTACGCCAATAAGCGTTGCTCAACGTCAATAAGCGCGTCTCCCGACGCCCCGGCCCCAGACCCAGACCCAGTCCCAGCTCCAGTGCTCCCGCTTAGCTTTATACGTGCCTGCATGCGTCCCTTTCGCACAGCCCTTTGCTCTATTTCCGTTTCCGTTTCCGCCTCGCCCGCTGGCGCTGATAAATGCCGCGCGTGTCGAATGATTTTTCGCTGCTCCTGCTCCACTCTGCCACTGCCACCGCTGCCACCGCTGCTCCTGCTGCAGCCAGTTGCCTGATTTGTATGGCTTAATATTTCAATTTTGGCTCCGCTGCCATATACGGCCAAGCACATGCACTGGGGGCACTCACGCGGCGCTGGGAAGCGCTGGAAGAGCGACTATTAATGAGAGTTTTGTGTGCTCTAGCTCGAGCTCGAGCTTTAAGCAACCAAATGACGCTCAACATACAAATCCTAAAGTGATTTAAGCTCAAGTCAACTTAATAGAGCTTTAAGTGAGCTTAGTCTAGGCTTTAAGTGAGCTTTAACAGACAGAATAACTGTGTGTAGTAGAACCTTAAAGTAAGTCTAGGAGAGCTTTAAGAGAACTTCAACTAAGCTTTAAGCAATATCAACGTGAGCTTTGCATGTTATGAGAGTTACGAAAAATAACAGAATTACAAAATAACTGTTGAGGTAAGAGCTTGGCCTAAAATACATCTTAAAGAGGCTCCTATAGATTTTTAATTATTTCTGTCTCTTATTAGGGGAATAAAAGACAGTAGAATCATTTTTTTAAGGGAGGACAGCTTAAGGCTTTTGTCTTAATTCTGTCTCTTATAAAGGTGATAAAAGACATTAGAATAATTTTTCTAAGGGAGGACAGCTTAAAGGGGTAATTAGCCGAAATTAGCTTGAAAGAAGCTTAAATAGAGTGTGTAGCTTTAAAAAATTAAATTTCAAGCAAATTAAAGCTTTAAGAACGCTAAAAGATAACTAAAATATTTACGCATGCAAAGAGCTTTAAGGAAGTTTTATCAGGTATACGCGAAGCTTGAGCGAAGTAAGCCTTATGCAAGCTTAAGAAGAGCTTGGAGAAAGTTCCAAGATAAGCTTTACATGTAATAGAGTTGCAAGAAAACCTCCCATTGTAAGCCAAGTCTAAGTCAGATTGCTGATAGCTTTAAGTCAGTTCAAAGAAGCTTTAATTATGACCAAAAAGCACTTTAATTAAGCTTGCAGGTGCATTTAAGATTTAGATTTAACAACCTATGACAGCTTTTAAATATCTATTAATAGCAACTAGAGTAAGCAAATCTTTAGTTAACATTAAATATAAATAAATATTTGGTTCAATTAGCTTTAAAACATTACTTTATTCCCAAGTAAATCTTATTGATGTCGCCCAACTAAAAACCAAGTTTGTAAGTTTCAATAAATTTCACTTAACTAGGGATGCCATATATTATATTATTGACTCGATGTTTCTGATAGGGAATGCCCCTACGATTTATTATTGTTACCACGTTCACTTGGTCCCTTCCCTTTCGGCTCGGGCTTTCATTCTCGGCAAATTTGAGACACGCAACGAAATCTTGTTTTTAACTTATTTTATAGGGACTACCCCTAATGTAGGGAATCTGCCGTAGTGCACAATTTGTTTTCATTTTGTGCGCTCACAGTTTATTTTGTTTTCTGCTGTGCTGTGCTGTGAGTGCGTGCGGCGTTGTTGCTGTTGTTGTTGTTGTTGTTGTTTAGTGTTGTTGTTGTCTGGTGTTGTTGTTGTCTGGTGGTGTTGTTGTTGTTGGCCCAACAGCCGCTGGCTTCAAGTTTTCAACGCTTTATCTCGCCAGCTATATCAAGCTAGCTCTCTCTGTTTCTCTCTCTCTCTCTGTCCTTCTCCCTCTCTCCCTCTCTCTGAGCTGCTGTTGTCCTGTCAACTTAACCGCTGCCACTTGCCATTGTTGCTGTTTATTTTTGGGGCGCGTGCACACGTAAAACTTTGCCACATGCCACGCCCAACGGCCGCCTCTGGCAACTAAACAAGAGATAGACTCAAATCTTTCAAGCTCCCCGCCTCCGCCTCCGCCGCTCCGCCCCTCCGTCGCCTGCCTGCCAAACTTTCTATAGCCTACAAATTTTCTTTTGGCCCAAATTGACCAAATGGACGGGGCAAAAACTTTTACTTGCGGCTACTTTCACCGCCGCACCGCCGCACCACCGCCACAGCCACACAGCCAACTCACACGTACGACGAGCCCAGCCGCAGTCGCAGTCGCAGTCGCAGCTAGAGCTAGAGCTAGAGCCTGCTCAGCCTCCCAGCTCCCCGAGCAGTGATTAGGCAATATTTTTAAGGCTCTCGGAGTCACGAGCTCACGCATTTTCGGCGTGTCATTGAACAGCTCAATTGTGGGGCTCGAGCCCCACTAATATGCCAGCAAATAGCACACACAATCCACTTGACAAGACGCCCACGCACCACGCGGCGCCAGACAATGAAATACATTTTGATTGTTGGGCAAATCATGTAAATTTCTTCATTCAAATTATTAACATCTCTGCATGTCTCTCTCTGTCTCTCTCTCTCTCTCTTTCTCGTCCTCTCTCTGTCTGCGACTTTAAGGCAAAAGGTGTGCAGAGCTTTAAATAAATATTAACGCGTCCTTTTTCCAGCTCACACAGCTCACACGCGCTCACTCGCTCACTCGCTTAGCTACTTAAGTGCCACGCCCACTCGCCAGCGGACTGGCTGGCTTAAATCAAATTGCATTGTTGTAATTTATATGAAAAGTTTTCGACTTGTGCCAAGTTTTGTGTGAAGTGCTTAGTAGTAGATCCAACCGAGCCAAAAGCCACTCCACTCCTCTCCACCCACCGTATGCACTGTGAAATCAGTCAGCTGCTCAGCTTTACCTTCCCCATCTCTCCCCACTCATCTCCCCCCACTCCCCCTCTTTCTCTGTGTGTGTTTACTAAGCCCATGCTTAACGCTCGGCATCGAGTTGCGGCATAAACCTGGGCTGGCATCTCTGTAAATGAGCACTCGCCCGAGTTGAAACGCATTCAAACTAAATGCGCATTAATTAATCCGGAAACTAAGACAACGACGAGCCGGGAAAATTGATTTAAAGTTAAGCAGCTTTAGGCCCCTTTAATGCATCGCAAAGACATTCGAGAATTTCCATCATATTTGGCCAATGATTGAAGAGCTCTGCTCGACTCGGAGCTGTGGCAAAAGCAATTGCAGTCGGGCAATAACAAGAAGTTTAATATATTTTATTGCTTCTAGTTTCGTTTTTAAGTCACATCTGAGACATATGCGAGTGCTTCAAGCGGAAGCTCGCATCCTGATACTGAGTGGGCTCCGTGTGTGAAGTGCTGAAGTGGCATTCGAGCAATTACGACTCTAATGTTTGAGGCGAGGTCGTCGTTGGGGCGTCAGCTCACACGTGACGTTGTCCAAGAGCATAGAATATGGAGGATGGATGGAATGAGAGATAATTACTAAGATGAGACAGAGAGAGATAGCTTGAGAGTGGAAGACAGACATAGAGAGAGAGAGAGAGAGAGGTTGTGAAAAGTAGTGAAAGCAAAAGAAAAAGATCTACATATAATAAGAGAGAGAGAGAGAGAGAGAGAGAGAAAGAGGGAGAGGGAGAGAGAGAGAGAGAGAGAGAGAGAGAGAGATTGAGAAAAGCAGCGGAAGGAAGAAAAAAAGATCTGCGTATAATAAGAGAGAGAGAGAGAGGGAGAGAGAAAGACGATAGACAGGAAAAGAGAGGCGCAGAAAAAAGAGACAAGAGAGAAAGAGAGACAAATAATACAAGAGAGAAGGATATCAATATATAATATAATAAGAGAGAGAGAGAGAGAGAGGAGAACAGAGTGGAAAAGAGAATAAGAGACAGAGAGAAAGATAGAAGGATATAGAGATAAAGAGATATATAATACGAGAGAGATAAAGCGACATCTAGTATAAGCGAAGAAAGTGAAATTGATATAAGGAGAGAGTGAAAAAAATACAAGGAGTTGAACAGAGAAAGAAGACGACATAGAATAAGACAACGAGTGAGCGAGACAGAAAGAGAGGGATATATAATGACACAATAAGATAAGGAAAAGAAAGACGGCGACATATATTAAGAGAGAAAGAGATAATGTGAGAATAGGAGCGAGAGCGAGGGAGCGAGAACGAGAAATAGGCAACAAGAAAAAGAGGATAAGAGAAAGAGAGAAAGATTTGAGAGACTAGAATAAGAAAGCTAAAGTGTGAGAGGGAGAGGGCAGAAAATAGATAGAACCGTGAGTAGGAGAGAGAGTGAGAGACTAGGAGACAGACAGAGAGGAAAAGGCTGTGAGATAGAGAAGGAAAAAGAAAAAGAAATTTACTTTTCATTTACTCTGTAAGGCAGCTTATATATTTATGTACATATGTATATGTATGTATTTGTATGTGCATCTCCTATATATTTCCCCCCACAGACATATATATGAAATATGCATTCAAATTTGAGTGCGGTACGCAAATCGCATTCAGTTAGCCCTTGACATAGCTGAGCTCGACTGGAACACGCAGTGACTTGGTTAGGCTTCCCCGTGAGCCCGGTTAAAAGCTGCAGCAGCGAGTCGGCATTCAAATCGTGACAAATTTAGTGGGGCTGCATAAAAAATGAGCGCAGTTCCAATTTGAATGCAGTTGAAGGATGAAACTCATAAATTGCACAACGAGTCTCATTGCTCAACCGAGGGCAGAGGACAGAGGACAGCGGACAGAGGAAGAGAGGGCGAAGGACGGAGGACGGAGGGGCGAGGCCTATTTCGGAACAACTCGAACAAAGTTCCGGCTTATTATTTTTGTTTTTTTGTTTTCTGCTGCGGCACTAAATCAAAACAATGCGAGGCGAGGCCCGGCTCGGCCTGGCCTGGCCTCTGGCTAAGCCACATGCCACCTGGCTGAGTGGCAGCTGTAGCTCGGCCGGGCGAAGCGAGTAACAAAACCCGAGTGACAGCATTCAACAATTCACGTTCAACGTGGCCTAATCCAAAGTGCTGCCGCTGCCACAGGCATGCTGGCTGCAACTGAGCTGGAGCCGGAGGCCGAGCGCCGAGCGCCGCTTGGATGCCTGACAGCGTTGACAATGCTGCTGTCTGACCCAGTTCATGGCTCAGAGTTATGGCATTAGCCGCTGTCCAACTCCGAGCGGAAGTTGCAACACAAAAGCGCCGCAGCCCCGCCGCCGCCGCCGCCTGTTGAGCGCGGAGCGAGCGGCAGTAGGGGTACTCCCCCAACACATGCTGATCGATGTTTATTTGCAGCTACTAAATTCCGATAACAATAAAATATGATTTTCTTCGGCTACACTCAGCGCACAGCAAACAGCGGCAGCAGCAGCAGCAAAATACACAAAAAGAAATTAGGGAACCTGCCACAAAGAGAAAAACCCCCCGAACCCCGAACCATTTGTCTGAACCTGAACCTGAAGCCGAACCCCGATGGCGAAAACAAACAACAAAGCGCTGAGTAAATATTACAAAATGTATTTCCCAACACACACACACATACGCACTCAAAAAAAAGCATATATATATGTATAAATATATTTATATATTTAAGTAGATATGTATATATGTATATATGTGTATGGGTATATGTATATAAATAAATGGCAGACGTGACAAAAATGCTTAAGTGAAAAGTTACGAGCAAATGAGAGAAGTGTAGTTAGCTAGCAAGCAGGAGAGAGAGAGAGAGATGGAGAGAGAGGGTGGGAGAGAGTAGGTGGGGAGAGTTATAGGGAGAGCCGCTACGGAAATCGCTTTTGCACCCACACAAAGAAAATATAAAAATAAAACAAAAACAAGAACAATAAAAAAAAAAACAAAACAAAGAGGTTAGGCATATAGAAGTGCAAATACACTAGCTTCAAGCATTTGACTAGATTAATTATAAATGTTATATATGGTATAAGAGAGATATTTGCGAAGAGTATATATATATTTGAGCTATAATTTTTATTAAATAAATATATTATTTTTAAATTTTTATTCGACAGCTAAGTTATACCACGTTATATGTTTACCTAGAGCTCGAGGCGATTCTGTAAATTGAATTTCAATTTCCATTTTTATATCATTTAATATTATTCTAAATTAATTAAAGCTTTCTTTGGCATGCAAAATACAAATTAATTTTTGTAATATTTATATATTTTTATTTATATATATATTATTTGAAAAGAATTTCAGGTTAAGGCTTAAAGCTAAATGCGCTTTAAATTCCAAGTCAAGGACAGACTGAATGGAATAAATAAATGAAAAATACGATTAATTACTTATTTAAAAGTAGAGTAAGCTCAAGCAATTATAATAAAAAATTGATAATATTTAAGATATCTTAGTATAGCTATGAATCGATAGAAAACTATGTAGAGACAGACAGAGACAGATCTTATATCTTTCTATCTATCTATCTATCGTTCTATCTATCTATCTATCTATCTATCTATCTATCTATCTATCTATCTATCTATCTATCTATCTATCTATCTATCTATCTATCTATCTATCTATCTATCTATCTATCTATCTATCTATCTATCTATCTATCTATCTATCTATCTATCTATCTATCTATCTATCTATCTATCTATCTATAATCTACATATCTATAATCTACATATTTATAATCTACCTATCTACCTATCTATCCATCTATCTGCCTATATATCTATCCATCTATCTATCAATCATTTTATCTATCTCCTACCTATCTATCTATATATTTACTAATCTATATATCTATCTATCTAGCTTTCCATCTATCTATATATCAATTTACCAATCTATCTGTATAAATATTTCCATTTATCCATCTATCTATCTACCCCGTAAGACATTTCCAGCTTGACTTCATATTGTACCTCGAATATGAATTCTTCTTAACTCCACTGCCTTACTTTACCTAGATCTTTAAGCTGCCTGCTCACAGGGTATTAGGCTCACACTGCTCGACATAGCTGATATACCCGCTCTGCGACTCCAGGCGGCAGTCGAAAAAAGTTTACTTCGCGTGGCGTTTTTATGTGCTCTTCTCCTGCTCCTGCTCCCGCTCCCGCTCCATCTGCTTGGGCTTCGCCTTCAGCTTCAGCTTCAGCTTCTGCTTTCTATTTTGTTTTGTTTTCTTTGCTTTTTGTTATATTTTGCTCTGTTTTTTCCTCCTCTTCCTCCTCTTTTCTGCTGTGTTCACTTGCAGCTCTGCTTAATATTTCCTTGTTTACGCTTTGTACGGCACGGCCCTTGTTTATCATACTCAGACTTCAGTCTGCGTCCCGCTTCAATTTTGCTGTTTTCTTTTCTTTTTGCCTCCGCCTCCTCCTCATCGTGGCCTTCGCCTGCTTCTGCCCCGCCCACGCGCCCATGCGCCCACTGGGCCGCTGTGAAACTTTTCACGCACGCCTGCAGACGGCAAGCGATTTCCCGGCACGGGTTGAGCCGCGCACCAAATCGATTTCCGGTTCATTACCTAACTACCCACCACCTTAATAAGTGCCTACGAGCGTCGCACCACTGCACCGCCGCGTATCTCCCAGGCGTATCAATCATCTTTTGCGGCAGCACTTTACACGCTGTGCACAGCGAAAATAAGATGTATGCCAGCTCCAGCACCACTGACGCCCGCTGCTGCACCACTTCAAACTCCACTCACATATGGCGGGCACAGTGGGGCGCGGACTACGCAAATTGTTTGTTTCTTTGTTTTGCTTCGTTTCGTTTCATTTTGTTTACTCGACTCGACAAAGGAGTCAACCCCACCCAACCACCCAGCCACCCAACCACCCAACCACCCTCACACATATCTTTGTTATTTCTTGGCGCTCGCTTTTCATGTCATTTCTCAAGTTTACACAACATATTTCAAGTGTTTGATGTCTTTCGCACCCGACGCGCATCAATTTCTTGACTCTATGCCACAATCGCTCTTCCTCTCTCTCTCACACTCCCTCTATCCCCGTCTCTTTCTCTCCATTTATTGCATCGTGTTGGTAACTCAATTAAAATGTAAGCCAAACCCCAGGCAAGACACAATAAGAGGAGGCAAATGTACTTCGATATCTATGTCTATAAATATATCTATAAATATGCGTATAATATCTGTATCTATTAATGTCATAAATATCTATAAATATATCCATAATTGCATCATTCATTTGTCCATTTGCTCGCCTTGTCCCGAAGCGCTTTCAACTCAATTTCTCTAATGCTCTTCGATATTTCCCTTTGTTGTCGGAGTAAAAACAATTTTAATTGGCCCTAAATAGCTTAAATGCAAATGAATGCAGCCAGATTGATGATTGATATGCAAATTGATGTTTATGCGTCGAACTTTTCTTTTGCATTTCTATCTTGTTGCCCCAATTGCAGCGCAGTTCACTTTTTATTATAGCATACTTTTGAGCGCTTGACATTTTATTTATTATTTTTTTCATTTTTTTTTATTTAAATTAAATGTTTACTGATTTTCGTTGTGCTGAGGTAAATCAATTGTAAGATAAATTTATTAAATATTATATTAAATATTATATATTTTATACTGCAGCTCAAAGAGAATCAATGTCTGATTTCACTTCTTCAGGCAACTGAGTATAAAGAAACTGCATAATGCGGGAGAGTTATCGCTTTGTTGTTTCTATGATTGCTCTATGTAAATGGCAGAAGGAGGCGTGGCAGAGCCCATAAAGTATATATATTCTTGATCAGGACGACAAGAGAAATTGATTTGGCCCTGTCCGTCCGTCCGTCCGTCTGTCCGTATGCTTGGACGCGCCGATTTCCGCTTTTATGAGAGCCAGAGACTTGCATTTTTTTTGTGCGTCCGTGTATAGCACGCGCTGATCAAGTTCATTTTAAAAAATCGATAACTATCCCTTAATTGATTGCTATCGATTAAAAACAAAATCGAAATTCAGTTAAAAAATTGTATCTCGCCCATCTTTTAAGCTAGAGACACCAAATTTTATATTTAGCTTTATATGTATTTTATAAAGTTTTGAATTTTGTTATATTTTGGATACCGTCCCCAAATTCCCCCAAATTCCCCCTAATTCTATGAAAAGCACAGATTCGACGGGGCTCAGGGTATTCCCTAGTCGGTCACTCCCGACTAGAGTTTTCTTACTTGTTAAACAAGTAAAGGTATTCCAAAGACAAGCTCTCAACTAGTGAATACTTTCATCCATATGCTCTTCTAGATTTAGTTAGATTAAGAGCAATATGAAAGTTACATGTGGGAGATAATCAAGATATACTCAAGATATCTAATATATACAAGATAAATGTGTGCACTTAAGCTCTTGATCCACATGAGATATTGATTATTATCGATTTTTATCGATTTATTGGACAATAAAAATAACTAGCAGCAGTTTGGAGCTAGATAACTCGTATAGACTATCCGATCAGCAAACATACATCTCAAACAGCAAGTTCTATAGATTTCTTAAACTGTGTCCCGCCTCCAGCCTACCACACACATGACAAGCCATATCTATCGATACATAATTGCTCTCATTAAATCACAGTTATTGCATTAACAAGCCTTTGGCAGCCTGAAAAGTTTTTTCAAGAATTACAAAAAACTTTTTAAATTTATGTATTTCCCGATGAATATCCGATTAATTCAAACTCCTGAGGTATTTATTTTTTTGCTTAAGCAAAAGTTCGAACAGCTCGAACAATTTCGCGTTATACTTTTCGCTGCAATTGCCATTGGCGATTAGCGGGCGAAATGAATTGCGGAACAAATCGCATTTGCCGCGCCGAGCGGACTCCATATGGAGGAGAGGTGACTTTTTTGCCAGCGGATTTCCGTGGCATTTCCACTTCAGCTTGAACGTGATGTGTTTTTTTAACCGTGCGGCCAGCTCTGCTGCCTGTTAATGGAGGCGTTAGCATAGTGGGCGTGCCGCAATTCATGTCGCTGCCGGCAACAATTGCCAGTTGCAGCAGCAACAGCAGCGGCAGCAACAGCAGCAACAGCTGCAACAACTATGATCATCAGGATGATGGCTATTTGAGCGCGCATTCCCATGGCTGCGTGTGTGTGTGAGTGTGTGTGTGTGAGTGTGTGTGTGCGAGTGTGTGTGTGTGACTGTGTGATTTTTTTTGTGGCACACTTTTTCATGTGGCTCAACCTCTCTCTCACTCTCACTCACTCTCTCTGTGGTCAATTATTTGTTGCTACTTTATAAACTGAAAGCCCGTGTTGCTGCTGCTGCTGTTGCTGCTGCAGTTAGCCAGCAAAAGTTTCAACAGCAACAACAACAACAACAACAATTGCAACTGCAAGTGCAGCGGCAACTGCTCATAAATTGACCAGAAAACTGAGTGCCTGCCGCTTAACATAGTTGCCCGGCTACAGCGTGGGCGTGGCAGCTGCTGCTGCAGCAGAGCCAATTTTTCGTTTTCGTTCACCATGGATACCCTGCACTAGCGAGAGAGTGCCTAAGCGGGTCGCTTGAGCTCACACACACAACGTGGCAAGTTCTGGCTGCATGAGCTGAGCTGCAGCTTTGCAAACCTCAGCTTCGGCTTCGTGCAGCTTTGGCCATTGGCATCTGTTAGTCAAGCACTTTGCGCACTTTTTTCCTGACTTTCTTTTTTGTTATTTTAATTTTTTTTATTATTGCTTTTGCTGCTGAGCAGAAGTTTCTAAATCGCAAACGCAAAGCAAGCCAAGGTGGGGGGCGGCGGCGGCGGCTTCAGGGAATTGCTGCGAGGCGAAGGGAGCGCAGGGCCGTGTGAAGTTGCTGGTGGCCAGTGGCAGGGGGTGGCGGGTGGCTGGGGATTGCTTTAAAGTGGCTAAGCTAGTTATATGGATGTTATTGTAGTTCGACATGGCAACAGCATCAAGTTACGGGGCAGCTGTCACGCAACGACTATTATTACACATGTTTGCGTCTGAAGTTTAATGCACACACACACACACGTCACACACACACACACACACAGACTCTGTCAAAGCTTGTGCTCGGCGAAGCAGGAGTATCGATTGCATAATCGTTAAGGCATTGTTAGTGCAGAGCAACTCAACGGGAATAACAGGTAGATGGCGACGGAAGTGGAGCTTGCGACACGCTGCTTTGCATGACAACATATCGATAATGCTATCGACTGTACCAGTATTATATCGAAAGGGCAATCCCCACTGAATGGCACCATTGTTTGCTCCTAGCGACTGACTATGTAAGCATGCTTAAGCCGAATCCATTGATATATATATGAACAACATAAGTATTTATTATGTATTATGAGTTTTATATATGAGATATAAGTTATCGATATACCGAAAAGTTTATATAGAAATAATAATAATCAAAAGTACTTCAATAACTAAAAGTTATCGATATGTACCTGTCTCTCTCTAAGAGAATGAATATAATAAAATCTTAAGCCTACTTAAACACAGTCTATCGATATATTTATATATGAAAAGTTGAGCTATCGATCATGCTTATGTTATCGATATACCGAAAAGCTTACATAGAAATAATAATAATCACAAATACTTCAATAATTACTCTGCTAAAAGTTATCGATATATAACTTTCTCTTAGAGAATGAATATACAAAATTGTAAGCATACTTAAAAAAGGTCTATCGATATATATGAATAAAATTAAAATCGATTTCGCATGCTTAAGAATAATAATAACATATATATAAATTATATAAGTATCGATTGTGCCTAAGTTATCGATATCAGAAACAAAAATGATATAGAAACAAAAGCAATCACAAATATTTAAAAAACCACATTGTCAAAATATATTGATATGCTTAAATAAATATCGATTATACAGCATCGATTACTCCTATTGCTTGATAATTGAAGAATCACTCTGCTTCATGATAATTGCACTTTAAGCTTCTCAAATTCTATCAATTTCCTATATGTTATCGATAAGCTTACCACAATCGATTTATTATAAGAGCTTTCAGCTGTAATTCTCGGTAAATACTTTAAGTAAAGGACCTTCTCTGAGCATTCATAAGCGTTTTACCGGCTGCACTCGCCTAATTTTGCCACCCATTTCATAGCGGTATATTGAGAAACATTTATGCTCATAATTTACGTAAGCCTTGCATAAATACTGAGACTGACGGAACACAGCACAAATCATGCGACTTAGGAACTTGTCGAGCCCTGAGGCGCCCAGCTCAAGCGGGCCAAAGGTCGGCCTGCGGGGGCAAGAGGTATCACGTCTAAGCCGGCAAGGTAGGCTGCAGCATTAACACCTTTGGGTAGCATAAATCGTAGACATGGGCCGCATGGCACGCAGCTTGCCAGCCGCCAGTCGCCAGGCAGTTGGCAGTTGGCAGTTAAGTGGCTAAAACTAAGCCAGGCAATACGTCAAACCGCTGGAGTTTATTAAACCGAATGTGGCAAATGAGAGGCTTCTGGCCATTTTCTATTAAGTGCCAAGAGTTTAATTTACAGCCCCGATGCGTGCTCCGGGCCAGGTTGAGGGGGTTATTGGGTGAGTGTGTGTGGGAGGGGCTGTTGCCAGCAACAATAAATTACGCAGCAGACGAGGCCGGAAATGAGTCTGACTGTCTGCCTGGTTGGCTGCCTCGGATGTGGCATGTGGCAAGTGGCAAACGGCAAAGGGGAAGTCTAGGCCAACAGCTCGGCTTCAATCTTGAGCGTTTGGTGTCTGACAAGCAATGCGAATTCTAATTAAAATTTAATTGTTTACACTTTGCGACAACAAACGGAAATGGCAAAAGGAAGTGCGCTCCGCCTCATGTTGCCAGCTCGACGATGCCACAGGTTCCCAGCTTCGACTTCCTGGTTCAGCGGCGAGTTACTAGTTCTCGGTTCCATTAGCCCTAACATTGCTGTCGTGACCAGCGCGTTTAATTGTCTCCGGGCCTGATTTACATGGGCAGCCCGACACCCAAAACTTTCCAACACAAACAACATCTTCGGACCGGGATTTCGGCTAGGTGAGGCGGGGCGTGGCCGCCCCTAAATGGCTGACTGGCTGGCGCGGACGTGACTCGCATGCCGATTGAATGCTTATCAAAGTGTATAAAATTTCATAGAAATTATGACGCGCGGCCGCCAAAAGTTGCTCGCGTTGCTCTTCGACAGGCGACGCACAGCGTGGGCGACTGGAGGGGCGGGGGCGGGGGCGGGGGCGTGGCCCGACTGTAGCTACATTGTGTGCTTTAGCATTTTATTGTCTTTAAGCTTCATTAAGTCAAATGGTGCAAACGTTTAAGTCACTCACAAAAGACAGCAGCGACAGCAGGAGCCGCAGGAGCAGCAGGAGCAGCGGGAGCACCACCATCATCCGCTACAAACAATACCAGCGGCGCGTATGAGCAACGCGCCGCATTAAGTATACGCATTAAGTATACGCAACATTGTTCATCCAGCTACAATTGGCAAGACAAAAGCCAACGGAGGGCGCCGAGCGGGCCGCAAAACTCTTGCTGCCTTTGCCAGAGCAAACAGGGCTGTCGCCCCCTCATAAAGCATGATAAAAAGAGATAAAATGGAGATTATTCGGACAGAGCTAAAGTACGGCACTTAAAGCGAAGGCTTAAGAGCGGTTTGCATTAGAAACTTTAGTTTAATGCTCACTCAAATAA
Organism: Drosophila pegasa; assembly: GCA_035046225.1. Taxonomy (NCBI): domain Eukaryota; kingdom Metazoa; phylum Arthropoda; class Insecta; order Diptera; family Drosophilidae; genus Drosophila; species Drosophila pegasa. The sequence continues at coordinate 3,942,223 of JAWNOD010000525.1, read as the reverse complement.
AAATAAAAATATTGATGACAATGACAATGACAATGACAATGACAATGACAATGACAATGACAATGACAATGACAATGACAATGACAATGACAATGACAATGACAATGACAATGACAATGACAATGACAATGACAATGACAATGACAATGACAATGACAATGACAATGACAATGACAATGACAATGACAATGACAATGACAATGACAATGACAATGACAATGACAATGACAATGACAATGACAATGACAATGACAATGACAATGACAATGACAATGACAATGACAATGACAATGACAATGACAATGACAATGACAATGACAATGACAATGACAATGACAATGACAATGACAATGACAATGACAATGACAATGACAATGACAATGACAATGACAATGACAATGACAATGACAATGACAATGACAATGACAATGACAATGACAATGACAATGACAATGACAATGACAATGACAATGACAATGACAATGACAATGACAATGACAATGACAATGACAATGACAATGACAATGACAATGACAATGACAATGACAATGACAATGACAATGACAATGACAATGACAATGACAATGACAATGACAATGACAATGACAATGACAATGACAATGACAATGACAATGACAATGACAATGACAATGACAATGACAATGACAATGACAATGACAATGACAATGACAATGACAATGACAATGACAATGACAATGACAATGACAATGACAATGACAATGACAATGACAATGACAATGACAATGACAATGACAATGACAATGACAATGACAATGACAATGACAATGACAATGACAATGACAATGACAATGACAATGACAATGACAATGACAATGACAATGACAATGACAATGACAATGACAATGACAATGACAATGACAATGACAATGACAATGACAATGACAATGACAATGACAATGACAATGACAATGACAATGACAATGACAATGACAATGACAATGACAATGACAATGACAATGACAATGACAATGACAATGACAATGACAATGACAATGACAATGACAATGACAATGACAATGACAATGACAATGACAATGACAATGACAATGACAATGACAATGACAATGACAATGACAATGACAATGACAATGACAATGACAATGACAATGACAATGATAATGACAATGACAATGACAATGACAATGACAATGACAATGACAATGACAATGACAATGACAATGACAATGACAATGACAATGACAATGACAATGACAATGACAATGACAATGACAATGACAATGATAATGACAATGACAATGACAATAACAATGACAATGACAATGATAATGACAATTCTCTCTCTTTCCCTCACTATCTCTTCCTCTCTTTCTACGCAGTAATTCAGCTAGCAGGCAATGATTATGCATAAGTAACTAGCTTAATTGGCCGCGTGTCTATTTTATGAACTCAATTTGAATACACTTGTTCAAAGGAGCTCAACACACAGATAAGGAAGCCCCGGAGTGAACCACATCAGTTGTCACATGTGAACCACCTGGCAATTAAAAAGTTGTCGCAGGCGCTAAACGCGAATTCATGAGAACGAAATCGAGTTAAAGTAAATTAAATTAAACACAAAACTTTGCAAAAGAGCCACAAACGCAGAGGCTGAAGCGATGGGGTGTGCTGGGGGCGGGCGGGCGGGCGCTGTGGCGGGGGCAGTAGTCGGAGCCGCAGATAACGGAAGTGGTAAACTGGGGAAGGATAGAGGAGAGCAACGATTCCGGGCGCTCATTTCGTTTATTAAGTTTTGGACGCCCACGCAACGCTCCGGGACAAAAGTCAAACCACGCGCAATTTTAGTAAATTAGAAAAAGGGCAAATCGTGGTCGACGACAGGAAAACACTGAGTGAGAGAGAGAGAAGGAGAGAGTGGGAGAGGAAAGAGGGACCCGCAGCAGGATGTAACGACGGGGGGTGGGCGGTGGAGGGTTGTCAAATTGTCGCGTAATTAAAATTGAATCAGCGCAGCCATGAAATTGGGTAAAAACAGAGCAATAAAGCAAGTCAAAGTGCAAGTGGAACTAGTTCCGGAACTGCCAGCCGGCAGAGCTAGCCCTTGAACAAAACTAACAAAGCACAGCTGCAACTGGCAGAGTTGAGCGTCCATTAAAACTGTCGCTGAACTAGTTCATACACATTTTATGACTCAGTTCACAAATGGAACTACATCAGCTCCAGTTGGAGTACTTGAAAAGGGAACTGGAACTAGTACACGATAATTTACTTTATTAAAACCATATAAGAACCAACTAGCACCTGCCATAGCGAGTGGTTCAGACAGTGAACAGTTTCTGAGTGGGTTCCTCAACAGCTCGCTTCACACAGCCCAGCAGAAAGTGACATAAGTAGGGCAGCAAGAAGTTGAGAACCGCATTCCAGGTGAATTGCTCCCGTCCGAAGATGACCTCCAAGCACCACAGTGCAAAGTCAAAGGGCAAGGTGAAACTCATCACAGTCAGCCAGGGACTCATATACGTGGGCTCGCTCTAAGACAATAGCTAAAGGTCGCACATATGGAGAATGGTAGTAGTAGTACGCACCCAGTAGAGGCCTATGAAGAGCAGCAGCCAGCAGACGAACATGATGAAGCTACCCAGGACGCGCACTTGCCGTATGATGATGCTCCGCAGTCCATAGAAGCAGCGGTTACGCCACATGGCCACGGGACGGCTCTTATTCCTCTTGGCTCTTATGAATTGCACGAAGTGATGGGTCTGAGGAAGCAAGACGATGACATTAATTGAGATCAAGTGCGAGAGGAGGCAGGAGCGCACCACGCCAAGAATACTGTAGACGACAAAGAACCAATAGAACCAAGGGAACCAGCTCTTGATCATACGCTGGATCAAATACTGAAGTCGATCTTCAGAGTAGCGCGTGGGCCAAACGGAGAACGACTCGATGTCCATGTTGCGCCGTATTTCATGGCCAACATCTTTTATGAAACGCAAATTTTTCAACATCTCAAACGCTAAAAACAATCAAAAATTATAAAGTCAAAACTTAAAAAGTTGTGTGGGTGACAATATTGTAAAAGTTTTTGAGGTGAAGTGATCGGAAAATCAGAGTCCCTCAGGTCGTAAGGGTCCCTCCTTTGTCATTTCGGGGTATGATGAATTGCGTAACAAGCAGAGAGAGAGCAAGAGAGATAGAGAGAAAGAGAGAGGGAGAGAGAGAGGAAGGGGGAGAGAGAGAGGGAGAGAGAGAGAGAGGGAGAGAGAGTGGGAGAGAGAGAGAGGGAGAGAGAGAGGGAGAGAGAGAGAGGGAGAGAGAGAGAAAGGGAGAGAAAAGCAGGGCAAGAGTGTTTCGACAGCTATGTGATCCTTTGGTTGTTATTGAAGAAGACCTAGGTTCGACGCCTGATAGCTGAATTGTGCATCTTCGAAGAGTAAACGGTTCGACTTGAGTCTCGGCCAATTACAGCTTAATATTCTGATGGGAAGCTAAAGGACCAAAGGACCGAGGGAATGGTTGACTGAAATCTGGATCGTGAAAGGAAAGGAAAGGAAAAAAACCTTGAGCTTTGCTATATACAGAGTTAAAGCTATTGGAACACCCAACTCTTATCATAACTAAATCACAAATGAGCTGAATCTCTGCTTTCATTCATTGAAGATACAAATTCAGATACAACTTTTCAATATTATTGAAAAATTCAAGAAATTTCAATACATTAAGCTTCTTCGCTTGAAGTTAACTAAAAAAAACTCTCAATTTATGGCAAATGTATTTGAACGTAAATACGCAAAGCTATCGATATTATTTGTGTTGCCTTTATAAGTTTTTTCCATAATATATGGCCAATAAATCAGAAAGTTGAAATCGGAAAAAAGTGGCAAGCGAAAGGCGGCGCCATCTATCGTTGAAATATTGCAAGAGTGAAGTAAGCCCAGACAGAAATAGATGTCAGGCATATCTCAAAAGAGCTGTCAGTCGATGAAATTGAAGCAACAAACAACTATGAAGCAACACAGAGAGAGAGAGAGAGGGAGATAGGGAGAGAGGGAGATAGAGGGAGAGCGAACTAGTTAAACCACATGAATTAAGTCGGGCAAATGGATTGAAGTCGAGTTGAGAGTCCTTTGATGGTGCGCTTTGGTTATTTGTTTCGATTGGGAGCCGGGCAACAAAGTAAATAATGAAATGGCCGCAAAAATGTGCTAGGACCGGCCGAGAGCTCGCCCAGGATAACCCGACACGATGACGACGACGCCGACGTGGATGCTGTTGATGATGATGATGATGATGATGGTGATGATGATGAGGTGGAGGCGGAGGCGGAGCAGGAAGATGGGGCTGCTGCTGATAAGGCCAGCTCTTTGGCTGCTCCTGTGCTGCTCCTGGCCGTTGTCATTTGCGGTTGCTGCTGCTGGTGTGCTTCATTGGTTTTTGATTGTGTGTCGGGCTGGTTTATTTATTTATAGCTACGAAATCGGAGCTGGGCCCCAATGCCCCAGACAGGATGTAGCCTTCATAAAATATTATAACTTGCTTTACGCCCAGCCTGATCCCGAACTTCGACTGCGCTTCAAGCAAAGTTAAATTGCAAACAAGCAGCCGCAGCAGCGGTAGCAGCGGCAACGGCAACGGAGGCAAGTCGCTTGGATTCTTGCGGCGCAGTTTGCTGGCTTTTTGTATAACTTTTGATTAATAGAGTGGAGTTGGGCCCTGGTAACGTTACTCGACGGCTGCCATAATTGCGCCACATGCCCAAAAAAAGAAAGGGAAGAGAGGAAAACAAAGCAAACAGCGGCAAGGACAACAGGCAAAACAACTCCAAGTCGAGCTTCGTGCACATGACAAGCCGCAAGGCACCGCAGGCAGCCGAAAACAAAAAATATATGAAGAAGGAGCGGAAGCCGCAGCCGCAGCAGAACTTTCCTCACGCTAAATTGATTCTCCGGCGGCGAACAAGCGCGCTGGCTATGCACAGTTAGGCGCCGGGCTAACAGGCAAATGCACTTATGCAACAGCTTTGCATTATGCCAATGCACTTGATGTGCTCCGGCGGTGCCGAAATCGCATGCCCGCCATTGTTCGACTCGCAAAGGCGGCTGGTTCTACACTGCCTTCGGGCCGTGTGGCAATCGTCTGAAATGCGAGCTGGCTGCGGCTGCGGCTGCCCCGCCCCCTCCCCAAGCCACAGGCCACGCCCAAGTTAATCTCGTCGAAATGTGCTTGGCGCAAAACGAAGCTGGCTGTAATCGATATGTTATCGATAGACAAATCAGCAGTTGCAACGCACGCGTGTGTGTGTGTGTGTGTGTGTGTGTGGTGTGTGCATAGCATGCGTCCTTGATAAGCATTTCATTATGCTGAGTACCCCGTGCACTGCCAGCGTTATCGATGTCACCCAGCTGCCTTGATGAATTACTTTGACCGGACTCTAGCCATTCAGCCACTTCCTGTCCCCAGTTTCCCCTTCCAGCCAACGAAATTTCGGGCGAAGCCAAATGTAAGAGATGTGTTAGCGATAAGCCCGAGCAGTGTCAGCTCGAGCTGAAGTGCGAAATCAACTGAGTTTCGCACCAATAATTGAATGGTTCATATATTATCGATTAAGAGCAGCTTACTTGTTATCGATTTTTGTGCTTAGTTTTGCTCTGTTGGACAGCTTTAAATATGCGCACTTTGAATATATATACAAATGTTATCGATAAATTATCGATTACGACTATCGAGCCTCTGACATATTGTGGCACGCTCTAATGGACTCTAACAGAGTTCATTATCAATATGTTATCGATTGTGCCAACTCAAAACGTTATCGACAGTTAGCCTTAGCTAAGTTTATTCGTACTTTCTACTATTCTATTAGATATCTGTTATCGATAACTATATCGACGCTTACCACAAGCATAATAATACTAGCCAATCTGTAATCGTAGTAGATAACTAGTAGCATATTACGTTGTTATCGATAACAATAATGAGACTATCAAAAATAGGTACTAAATATCATTAACTAGACTTTCTATAACAAATATTAGTTATATAGTCTTATAATACTTATATAGTCTTATAATTGTTATCGATAACAGCATAAATATAATATTTTAACTACATAGCTGTTATCTATAACAGCATTTCTTTATGCAACCTTATCGATAAAGCTGTAATCAGACAAGCGTTACTTCACTTTAAATTTCCGAGATTCTCCCACCCATTAGCGAAATTCCATTGAAACTGAAGTTGAAAACGCGCTTAAGTGATTTGCCAACTGCTCGCCTGAGTGACTGACGGACGGACGGATGGACGGACAGCCCAAGTGAATGGCTGACAGACTGAGTCTGTTGCAAACGATAGCATTGACAGCCGTTGAGTCTGTTGCTGGCAATGGGCAATGTCTATTTGGGTCTTAAAGCGATTTGCCTCGACTGGCTGTGCTTTAATTCGTCTGGTGAGAGATCGAAGTTGAAGTCGCTTCGCTAATAACGGTAAGTCAAATGTGCAGCCCAAGTAGATGCCGTCGTCGTCCTCGTTCTCGTCCTCGTCCTCGTCGTGCATGCACACTTAGAGCGAGCTGAGTGCCTGACACTCAGCAGATGGATGCCTGATGCTTCGATGCTCAGATACTCAGCCGCTCAGCTGCTGGCATATGCACATGCTCTGCCTCTCGGCTGCCTCCACAAGCCCCCAGGCCCAAGTGCGGAGCATGAGCGAAAGCTTAGCAAAAATACTTTCATAATAATCTTTATGCCACGATGTTTCGAGAGCTAAAAAAGTATATAAAAATAAACCCGCTTCACTCCCAAAAAAAAAAAAAACATCGAAAAACCAGCTAAACGAGCATAAACTCAAGGGTTCAACCAGGACGAACGCGAGTGGGGGCTTGGGGGTTCGGATGGGTTGAGGCGGCACAGGTTGTTCGAGTCGAGTACACTGAGATTTGTTGTTGTTGTTGTTGTTGCTGTGGCTGTTACGAAATTTTCCTTTTCTGCTTTGCTATTTTTCTCTTCACTTCTTTTTTTTTTTTTTGTTATCAAGTCGCAGCCCTTCAGTGAAAAGGCTGCCCGGAAAACGGATTTTCACTGTCTTTGTTTGGCAGATTATAGATTAAAGATATTTTAGTTGAATACAAACCAAGCAAAGCCCGATAAAATGCAGGCGTGCCTTCCACTCAAGGCTAACGTTTGCTACAAACATTTCAAATTGGCAACAACAAAGCAGAGAGAAGAAAATAAAATCCAATTTAACGATGCCTATCTAAAGATATTTCGATGCTATTGATAATATTTATCGATTAGAGGCAGCAATTCTTATCATTTTATTTTCCATTTCCAAAAGTTATAATTTGCTCTCAACTAACCCCTCGGGACCGAAAGTTGAATAGAATTTTCCAATTACCACTTTCAAGCGGCATGCCCAATGTTGTCAAGCTTAAAGCGCAAGTAGCCCCCAATAACCTCTATATCAATGTCAGATCTTGAGATTTCCAACTGCGATATGCCAGTGTAGGCGAAGCTGAAGTTGTTGTTGTTGTCGTTGCCGTTGGGCATGGTCAAAAACTCTTTTTGGCTATTCACAGCCGTTTGGCTGGCTGTTGTTTTTCTTTATACCCTGCACACATTGAGCCACAAGCGGGCATATTGGCGAGCAAAAAAAAAAAGAACAAATGGTGAATAGAAAAGCTTAACTGGGCTAGCTTGCTCTGCTGTGTGGCTATGAATACTGCTGATATCTCATATGTAATCTCTCTGCTCTTGAGGTATTTTAGCTTAAATACAGGGTATATGCGTGTCTAGTACCCACCATATATAAATAACTACAGATATGCTCAAAAACCTAAGTCAAACTGATATAATTCCAGTGCATTCAGCTTATATAGCCCCATTTATCGCAGCTACAGGGTATCTGCAAGTCAATATGCTCGACTACTGCAGCACTTTCCCATGTTTTCTTTTTTCTGTTTTGTTATTTTTGGTTGGAAAATGCTAAAAGCAAAGTTGGATTATTGGTATATGCCCCCATGTGCTCCATGTGTATTTAGGCGTACATATCTGAATGCATGTGTGGCTATGTGTGTGTGTGTAAAGATAATACAAATCTCTAGCTGGGCATGAATGCGTATATGTGTGTGTGTGTGCAGGTGTGTAGGCGTGGCGCTCAGCGGCAAAAGTTTATTGCCCTACTTCACTCCCAACATCTTCTACGCCCGCCCCATGCTGCCTGCCCTCGCCCAGCCAGGTGAGTTTTATATGCAATAATTTTTCTTTTATACCCTGTACTCATAGAAAGGCTAAGCAAGGTTTAAGTTGGGCTTAGGTTTATGTAGTGGGCAACTGCAATGCCATAAAGCGTGGAGCTCTCGATTATGCTGCAAATTCAGCTGGGCACATTGTCAAGATAGCATCGCTTTTATGGCCTGCGCGCTATGAATAGTTTGCAGGAGCAGAGCTGAAACTGAATTATCGATAGACATCGCTTAGGATAAACGATGATGGCTATGAACTTCAATGTGCTGAAGACTTAGATGATTCGAGAATGGAAGATGAGGTTAATAGATTAATAGTATAGAAATATAGATAGATAGGTTAACTTTCTAATAAGTCTACAACATAGAGTTATGTATGAAGTAAGCGAAGTATGGTCTATTGATATGGAATTTTTATATAGAACTATCGAAAGGTATTGATTCGTGTAGTGATAATGACTGAGGATTTCCATATTCCGCTTAGATGATTAAAAATTGGAAGATAAGGATATTTGCTCCATTGATGGTATAAAATAATTGATAGATATTGATTGGCATATATATTATATTTCCATTTCGATATACATCTATCATCTATCGGTGGATGTTGACAAATATAAGTGATTATGACTTTTGACATCGATATGTTGCCATACTCATTCAACTATAATTAGTAATTGCACCGCTTAGTCATAGGGAAACAATTAGCCTTAGCGATACGAACTTTTGATATACTTACCTTATTTATAGACTTTGAACTAAGTTTAGTTAATCATAATGATCAATGTATTCAGAGCCATGCCATCTCTAATTCATCGCTTAAACTCTAAATGCATTTTCATATCTATTCTATGCTATCTACCCAATGCTGCTTTTCTCTTTGTGCAGGGTATCCGGCAGGCGGACATGCCTCATAAGCAGCTCAGCAGCTCTTTTCGGTCATGTGTGTGGCAGGCGACGCCGTTGAGTTGGATTTAATAAATTCTAATGTTTGCTTACCGTGGCTGGCAAGCCTTTCAACCTGTAACCGCACAAAGGTTCGCTCAGCTTTCGCCAGTGGGCGTAGCAGGCGAGCGGGGCGTGGCTAAAGTAGGGTCAACTCTTTGGTTGGCCTGGCAAAAGGCAGCGACGGCGACGGAGACGACAGCGGCGGCAGCTGCAGCAGATTTACTTTTATTGCAAGCTGCAGCGCCGCAGGAAGGATGCGTCCAGGCTTAGGTCCTGGTCCAGGTCCAGGTCCTTGCACTGCACAAACACACACACAGCCACATGTAACTGGCAGCTGGCAGCCCGAGCTGATGTAGACATTCAAATGAATGAGTGCCCGGACAACTGGCAGCAGTCCAGATATCTATATATAGATATATATGTAGGTATATATATAGAGAGAGAGAGACAGGAATATTTGTTGGCTGAGAGCAGGAGAAGTAGCAGTGGAAGCCATTGAAGCTGTTCAAGTCGTTGCGTTTAATTAGTAAAACGATTTATCCGAAGGCGGTCGGCGAATGGTGGGCAGCTGAGTCGAGACCTCTGAGCTCAGATCTGCTTGTAATTTTGTATCTGTGGCGTTGTCATCTGATGGCAAGAGGGGACGGGGACGAGGATGCGGACGGGGACGGGGACGAGACGACAGGAATGCGACAGTGGGTGTTGCTAGCGCAGCCAGGACCAAGGCTTGTACCAGCTGCGCCGGCGTTGCTCCGTGGCGCCTGTTTGTTTCGCTGCCACGCCCACGGATCGAGGGGGCGCCACGGGCAGGACATGCAGCGGCGTCTGATCTGCTGAGTGATCCTGGGAGCGGTGCTTGCGCAGCTCAGGATCCCGCTGCTCCTCGGCCAGTCGGTCGATATGCGACTGGGTGGCCACGGCGACGCACCGCCTGTAGTCCTCCATGGCACCGAAGCACCTGAACGACTCCCGTCGATGCTCCTCCAGGCAGCGCTGCAACTGCGTCGCGAACGCCGTGCAGGGCATGTGGGCTTCGCGGTGGAAGTGGGTCTGCGTGTGCTCCACCAGACGATCGAACTCCAGGCAAATGGCCTCCGGCGACCTGGCAAACAAAAAAAAAACAAAATAAGATATCGCCAGCGATGCATAAGATTTTCTGTGCTGTACTCACATGCGCTGTATGTCCTCGATGGCGCTGAGGACACTGCCCTTTTTGGTCTTGGACGACAGCAGCTTGCTCTTGGCCGGCGCCTTGGCCTTCTTAGCGGCCGGCTCGGCGCTGGGCTTGTCTCCCATTGTAACTATTGTGCGTATCACTCGCAGTAGCCAAAAGTCTGTTCCGAAAATAATCTGTGTTTTCTGTTTCCAGATTCTGTTTATGTATGTGTCTGTCTACAACTGCCAATACAAATGAATCTGTTCGCACTACAAGGTGCGTTGCCCCTGTACAGCTCGACATAAAACTCAACTCAGTGCTCGACCTAACGCACCGAGGCAACCCAGATTCAGCCAGAGTCCAACCAAGATCTACAGATCTAGTGATGCCCGTCTGTCCTTCCGTCCGTCTGTCCTTCCGTCCGTCTATCCCTCTGTTTCTCCGTCTGTCCGCCCGTCCGTCTGTCCCTTCGTTTCTCCGTCTGTCCGTCCGTCTGTCCGCTTCTTTTTCAGCTACGATGAGGAAAGTTTGTCCAGTCACATTGCGATAGTCGCTTGGACTGGCCGACTAGACTCGAGGGCAACTATACTCGAGACATTCAAATAAATTGCCTGTGGCAAGCGGAATGCAAACTTTATTCATCTCATCAAAGTACGTTAATAAGCTTGGCATAAAAAGCATTTCATCATAATTGGAGTCAAAATTCGCAGGTCTCTCGCCAGGTGCTGCGGGGTCTGGTTCTCTTTTAAGTTTTCATTTGATTATCAAATGCGGAATTCGGAATTTGTTTTAATTGCGCGTTTAGGCGCAAAGTTTGGCCAACATCTTTGGCTTTGTGTGCGCAGTGTCAATTGCAGGCTGCACTTCATCATGTGCCAGGCGGCGCGCGGCCAAGCGGAGTGCTACCTGACCGAAACGGAGCGGCGGAGAGGGAGGAGGGAAGGCTGCCCTCTGGATAAAAACTTCGAACATAAAAGAAGCTCAAGAAGTTGTTTTGCGGTTTGTTCTGCTGGCGGGAATTTCGTTATTGGAATTTTCATTGGCCACAAAAATACTTTTTCGATTAAACTTTAACGGCGCGTGAAATGCCCGGAAAATGTGAAGGTATACAGGGTCCTCCCCCCCCCTCCTCATTGTTCTCAGCCTTGCGGAATCCAAAACAGAGACCGCATACCGCAAATCACAAAATGATTAATTACAAACTAAAAGGAACCGAAAGGGAACCAACTAACGACTGCCTCCGACCGCCGCCGAACAAATGCCAATTAGTGCAAAATATTTCAGGTCGCCGCTAATGGATATCAATTCGTAACGCCCTCCGGCCTTCGCCTACGCCCAAAAAAAAGAAAAAGAGAGAAAAAAGGAAGCAAATATATATCAAAGGACGCACTCAGCTGTCCTCGCATGCCAATTGCGAACGCGATACCAAACGTCGGCCAAAATATCGGCAACAGAAACTCGTTAACAGCCAGCGACAATGGCCCAAATGTCGGCGGCACCCGGAGCGGCCTCTGCCGCCCGCCTTTTGCGTGCTCGGGTCGGATCCTGCAATTGGCAGCCGAGGCCCCGCAGCATTCGATATTAAGCCCAAAAATACGAGCGAAACTGAAACTCGCTCTACGCCGCAGACCGCATTCCCCATTAGGAAGACAAAATCTGCGAGCTGAAGCCCTGAAACTGAGTAGGAATTGCACTTGCCTCGAGAGCAGTCAGCAGCGCCTAGTTCGATGCGAGTTTGGGCTTTCAATTTAGAGGCTTTCGGGATTGAAAGTTGGGTTAGTGCGGACACAACATGGGAAATTATATATGTATATGAGAATATATTGTATGTGTGTATGGATTTATATATTTAGCCCTGCTCGTTTGTCCTTCTATCCTTCCGTCCTTCCGTTCGCCTGTTCGACTAACAGATGAGCAAGGCTAAATTGACTAAGCTCGTCGTTCTTTATAGGGTCTTACTATGCCTTCTTCTACCTTTAACCTAAATTTGAACAGAGCCGCTGAATTCCCATTTTCAGTGGGTTCAGGTTATAGAAACACGTTAATATATATATACATAGTACTAGAGGCAATTTTTGAAACTACTTTGAGGATGAGGATACAGCCGAGCTGCCTTCGACAACTAAAGTTATAAATGAATATAGGACAATCTCAGATAATATAATTCTTTTGTTTGTTATCTAACTAATAACTCTATATAAGATCTAAGATCACAAAAAAAAGAAGAAATAATTGTCGTAGCATTCTTACACATAGCCGGGATAGAGACCTCTCAGACTTTGTCTCAGCTCAGTCTTTGTCTCTCCAAGTTCAAGCTGTTAAGGAAACATATATAAATTCTAAATACGGAAATGAAAAATGAACATGAGTGTTATGCAAAGCTCAATATTTATTAGTATATGCAATACTTTCAATATGCGATAACAAACCAATGCGAACTGAACTTTGTGTTGATGAATCAATGAAATTTGGAGCAGTTTGGCCAAAAGCTAAATAAGTGTTGGTATAGGTGTGACTAAGCGGTAAGATATGAGAGTCACGCTGCTGTGTGTTAAAGTCAGTGTTGTATAACGGAGGAAAATTGTTGCCAGGTGCAAACGAAGTGTTAGGTGTGGTAAACGGTAAGATGTGGGAAACGAAACTTGATTCTGTTACCTAAGTATGAGCGTCGCTGTCTGATTGACTGATTCGTCTAGCTAGGTACTGGGCCTAGCCTAGCGGCGTGCGAGCCGGGCAAGCGACGGCACTTGTCGTGGCGACAGTTGTGCACATAGGGATTGAGCTGGTGGCGGTGCCACCAGTGCAGGTCGGGCGCCTTGCGCAGCATCTCCTGGTACTCCTCGAACTGGGCCACCGTGATGAAGTTGCGCCTGGGGCAGTGCGCGTCGTGGTGGTACTCGCACAGCTCGTCGAAGACCCAGATGCGGCGGCTGCAATAGCGGACGTTGTTGTTGAGCGACGGGGCGCGCTTCAGGAACGTCTCGATCTCCGGATGGAAGAGCAGCTTGCCCAAGCCGGTTTCGGCGCACTCTTGGCGCAGCTGGAGCACCGCCTCCAGCGGAATGCTGTCGAAGCGCACACAATTCATCAGCTCATCGGTGTGGGCGCAGCGCGTCTCAAAGTCCTCATACAGCCACAGCATGACGGCGATGAGCACCTCCATCTCGGAGTTGACGCAAATGAAAGGCGAGTCGAGCAGCGCGACGAGCGCGTTGGGCCACAGACTGAGGTACTCCGGTGTGCCAACCAGGGTCAGGAAGTACTTGTGCACGCGCAGCGCCTTGCGGAACGGCACATAGAAGTTCAGCTTGTGCAGCCCGAAGAACATGTGGAAGCCGATCTCCTCACGGGCCGTATACGGATCACTGAACTCGGTAACAAACTGGTCGATCAGCGCCTGGATCTTCAGGTAGATGGCCGCCTTGAAGACGCTCATCAGCATCGACGGCTGAATGACCTCGGCCGGGTTCGCCATCCACTTGTATATGATCATGAAGGCGTCCACGCTGACGTCGCTGGACGGCAGGCCGTAGGCCATGCCGTGCTGACCTCGGCAAAAGAACTCGCTGTTGCTCTGCAGCAGCTCCAGGTCGCACACAATCTGGGTGGGCCCAATGATTATGGTCACGGTGTACCTCGGCCTGGGACTCACCTGGCGCGCAATCGCCGCTACCCTCGGGGTCTCGGACGTGCGGGCACGACGATCGGCCGGTGTCGGCGACTGTGCGTCCAGATAGATACGACGATACTCGTTGCCCTCCTTCAAGATGACGATTCTAGAGCTCGGTATATGGATGTAGACGCTCTGCTCTGATTCATCCTTGTCCCTCTCCCCATTGGGCTCATAGCTATTTTCAGACGACGACGACGACATGACGATTCGATTTCGTAATATAAAGCAGTCCTATGGGGAGACATTTTAGAGGCACGACATCGCCACATCCAACCATCTGCATACTTACAATTCGAGAAGTTTCTATTTATTTCCTGGGAATTTAGAGCTTCACAGAATTGTTCTGAATCGCACAATGACACAGCGTGAAAAGGGCGAAGCTGGCTAGATTCAGGGCTGAAGTCAACTCGTAGTCGACAGTGTTGGAAAACACCGTTGGCCCTGACTTTTGTCCAAACATAAGTGATACTACTTCTGTTAAGCTTATTTCAGCTCTCTGATGCCGATATTATATATTATATATCATATTATATATATTATATATTATATATTATATATTATATATTATATATTATATATTATATATTATATATTATATATTATATATTATATATTATATATTATATATTATATATTATATATTATATATTATATATTATATATTATATATTATATATTATATATTATTTATTATATATTATATATTATATATCATATATTATATATTATACAAATTGTGAATTTGTATAATGCTGTGGACTGTATTTAAGACTAGAATAATGATGAGTTGAGGGCATTACATAGATATGGATGTATGTGGGGTTGTATTGAAGGAAGTATGAGCTTACGTTGTATTCCAATAAGTCTATGGGTAGTGAAGAGTTAAAGGTAAGAGACTTGTGTCTCTTATTTGTTTTAGTACTATCCAAAATTTGTATATAGAAATATATGAGAGCTTTAAGTCTTGCGATTTGTGATCATTCTTAGCAAGTGGATATCCAATGATTAATTATGCTCCTAAGCGATCTTCTTTTGATAGAATTCTTCTTATAGGCTATTCTCTCGAATGGGGAAATGACTTTTGCATAGTTCAAACTAAGACTAAGAAAACTTAGGACATGAGAGCATACATTTAATTTAATTTGATTTAACTTAATTTAATTTATTTTATTTAATTTTTTTAATTTAATTGCATTTATTTAATTTCATATATTTTATTTAATTTAATATCATTTCATTTCATTATTCCAATTTTGGCATTTCATTTCATTTATTTCATTTCAGTTCGATTTTTCACTTTAAGCACAATGCATTGTGAATGGCAATTCGCAAGAATTAAAAGAACAGGCTGGTTGTCCAACCTCTTCTGCTGAGATATACAAAGGCATATATCATGTTATATTAATGCTTTTGGGGATCAAATAGAGTAGAAATTTCTATGCGAGCATATTCAAGCTGAAGAAAGGAATATGAAAAGAATAGAAAAATTAAGCTCAATTTATGTTTCCATGTTTCACGTTTCATTCTCACTTCTCGCAGCTCAAGTAGAGATATTAAATTAGGTAAAAATATTATTGTCTTTCGCGAATGCTTCAACTCTCAGCCGCACCTCAGCACAGTCAATTGCCAGCCGCGCGCAGCGGCGGGTCTGGCCGCAACCTTCGTATCAGGATCATGTTAGAAAATAAAGATTATAATCAACATGAAAATCAAGCGGCAAAACTTTGTGGAATCCCCCCAGTGTTTCAAAGGGTCCCATGCTCCACAGCCCCACTGCCCCGCCCCCTCTCACTCCCACATGTGCGCGTAATCCGTGGCAGTTTCTCATCTGCAGACATGGCAGGAGGAGCGTACTTACTGCTGCCACGCCCACGTAGCCACAGTTGCCAGCTGCAGCTGTGGTTGTGCCTGAGACTTGGTCTTGGGCTGGTGTCGCTGCAGCTGGCGCAAGTCACAGCAGGCGCCAGACACGTTCCAGCAGCCAGCGCGTCGCACGCGAAACCGCAGCAGAATGTCGTGTGACTGCGACTGCTTCTGCCCCAGCTGCAGCTGCCCAGGCTCAGCCCAATCCAAGTGCCATTTTCCAAGCGAATTTTTCACACACCCCCATCCACACACACCCACACACACACCTACACACATCCCCCATTTCCCTCTATATTTTTTCAACATATAAATTTTTCGTTCAAGTTGAAAAGTTTCACATACTCCCGTCACGTAATGCACGGGGGCGGCAGGGCGGCTGGGGCGTGGCAGTCGTACTATGTGGCGTGCGCGTCGCTAATTTATGTCTGACATTAGAATGCAATCATATTCACTTAAAATATATATCACAATAAAGATAAGAAGCAGAGAAAGCACCTCTCACTTCTATCTCAATTGCAATTCCCCAATCTGGCGCCGCGAGATCGTGTGCAGCACGCGTGCGCCTCGTGTGACTCGTCTAAGCTATGGCAAATGAAAAAGTCGAGGCAAATTGGCTTAAGCTTGTACGAGCTGAATGATGAACGATTTATCGATACGTCCAATTCAAGCTTTGCTCAGCTTTTCTTAACAGTTCAACTGAACTGGAGAAGTTTGAGTGCTATCAACTGAGTTTGTTCCTTGTGAGAGGAATATAGAGTCGAAGATGACATGGTAACTGAAGCAGATAGCATTTGGGATTGATTGTAATACTTATCGATTAATTTGCTAAGGCTCATTACTGCTTCCAAGTAGATAGTTATTGTCCTAGTAGAGCTTTTTGATGTTATTGACACCAAAGTAGAGACAATGGGTATAATTATCTCATTTCAGGTATACTGACTACTGGAAACGATATTTATCGATCAATTTGCTAGCGATCTGTGATGCTGTCAAATAAAGTGTATCATCATGCACTTAGTTAACTGTACAATATGAAGAAAATCGATAAATATCTTTCATTTCTAATAAGCTGAATGTTGTCTTTAATTGATGAAATGATAAGCCTTAACACAACTTAGGTTTTCAGAATTGTTTCGTCATGTTCTTTGTCAACTGAGCAAAGATAATCGATAGTAATCGATTTATATACCATCCATTTCAAATAAACAGACTACTGGCTACTGACTAATGATACTTATCGATACATTAGTAATCAATCACTGCTTTTGTCCAATAAACAGCTTAGACTAGCCTCAGTTAAGATCTCAGAAGTGTTGCGTCAGTTGAGGCCATTTACACATGAGCAACAATATCCAATTGAAATCGATATATATCGTTCACTTCACACAAACTGACTACTGACTCAAATTGACAACAATACTTATCGATTAGTTTGCTATCGATCTGTGTTTCTGTCCAGTAGACACCTCAAGCTATAGTAATGCTTTCTGAAGTACTTCGACAGCCGACGCAATCGATGCACATCGATGTATATCCTTCATATTAACTAAGCTTGCGCCACGCTCACCACATAAAAATGCATTTGCCCAGTGCCTTGTCTATAGCTTAGTTATTTCCTAAACACTCTCCCATAAATACAGGGTATCCGGAGTAATCCTGGGGCTTTGCTTCGCACGCAACAGCGTCTCAACAAATCAGAATCCAGGATTCGACAGGGCATTAAGCCCAAGTCTGATGATAACATGGCTATGTAGTCTCTACGCACATACATAACGCACAGCTATGTAAATGGGCGTGTCGCACTGTAAGCCTGGCCGGGCAACTGACCCGTGACATGTGTCGAGGCTCGCCTGGCCGCCTGCCCCCTATCCCCTGCCCTACCCTGCCACATCATTGGGAACATAAGCCGCAAAAAGGATTTTCGACAGCGGCTGCAAAATGTGAAAACCAAAGAATTATTGCCACTGCGTCCCTGACCCGCATGGCCAACAGACTGTGCATCGCCCTGCCCCGCTCGCTCGCTCGCTCGCTCACTCACTCACTCATTGTCGCATAATCCCAGGCAACGTGACCCAGCTGACAGTTTACAATTTTGCAGCAAAGGCTGCCCCCTTGCCCCCTTTCGTGAGCTCCTCTGGCCGCCGCCCCCACACATACCGCTAGAGGACGCCCCTGCGCTGGGAGGTGTTTGGTTAAGCACATAATTAATACGAAATTTGATTGCCTTTGCCGCGATGGGACAACACGAGCCTGGCCCAGGATGTAACCTATAAAAGAGATTGCCAAGCGAGCGCGTGTGTGTGTGTGTGTACGTGTGTGTTGTGTGTGTGTGTTGGGAAAAGTGAAAGTCAAATTAAAGCAAACTCTGCTGTTGGCATTACCGCTGCTGCGGTTTGCCGCTTAAACGCTTGCGGTTTAATTAATCGACTCATAGTCGATGCCAAGGCGGTTGCACTGAATGCCAATACGATCCCACTCATTTGCATACACTGTGCTCAAAAGCTGAAGAGAGTTGATTGATTGATTGATTGCTTCAAATGTGGACACATCCTCAAGCTGTAGACGAAGAAAGCTGAGCAAGCCTTCACTAGAGTCTCCTTCTTAAATCTCAAATCTTAAAAGAACTTACTTAAACATAAAAGGTTGCATATCAATTTCCTATTAATCAGACAGGCAACCAATCAGCAAATCAGCTAGTCAATCAGCGCATATGCATGTTGAAAGGCCAATCAGTCTGCTAGCTGGTCAATCAGAAAGCAAAAGTAAATAAGTTTCAGTCATTCCATCAGTCAATGACATGGTTAAGGTATGACAATACATTTTTCCATCTTTCAATCGTATTGTAAATCAATCAGTTAGTAAGTATATTCGTCAATCAATCAGATGGTTAAAGTATATTAGTCATCAATCCGTCGTATGTTAGTATTTAAATATGTTCGTCCATCAGCCAGTCAGGCCATCAAAATATAAATGAATTATCTACTTGAAAAGTGAGCATATGAGTTAGTCAAACGGCCAGTCAATCAATCAAACAGGTATATATTAGCTAAGTCTATAAGTAAGTCAATCAGTTAGCACTTAACACAAACTTAACTATAGAACAAACTCAACTTATAGCTTAACTTAATTTATTTATATAGATTTTCTATCTCTATCATTTAACTTAATTTATTTATATAGATTTTCTATCTCTATCATTATCCGCCTTCAATCAGTCCGTAAGGTAAGTCAATCAGTCAGCCACCACTTGAATATATCAGTGAGTCAATCATATTTATTGCCTATTGCCTATAAATGTATGTATAGATTACATTGATTGAAAGCTATGCCAGTCAGTCAGGCACTCAAACAATCAATCTTGATTATGTCAGACAGTCAATCAGAGAAAACTGTTATACATATACATTTAAACTCAATCAATTAATCAACCATACAATAACTACATGAAAACGTTAATCAAGCAGAATTTAGATAACTTAGATAATATAACGATCCTAATCACTTGATCGATCATTTACTCAACCAATCAGTGAGTCAGTTTAGATAACTACATATATTTTTCAATTGTCTTCCATTCCGGTACTTGTGTAGAGTATCTGGCAGTCGTTTACAGACTCTTCCCTGCTGTCCGTTCATTCAGTTCGCCTGACTTCCTGTCGCTGGGGTTAATTCTTTTTTTCATTTCGGGCTTTTCGGGCTGATGGCTGCCTTCAAATGGTTTCGCTGCCTGCTTTTTAATGCATGTATAGCCATGGCCAGAAGGAGTTCCGCTGTGGCGCCAGCGGCTGTCTCCAGCCCCGGCTCCAGCGCCAGCTCCAGCGCCAGCTCCAGCCTGTCAGCAGATACAAAAAAAAACATGAAAGCAAAAAAAAAAAAAATGTGAGTTGAGAGGAAACTTTAACTTTTGTTGTGGTTGGCAGCCAGTTCTTATGGCCGAAAATAAATCAAGCGCCAAACTACTTTCGGCTCAAATGATTAATTAACTGCATTTTGTGCTCGACCACGTCCTGGACAATGTCGGCGATCGCGCTGAGTGCGGGCGACTCTGCTCGGATGGACGAATGGGTGGCACTTCAGCGTCTCGGTTAAGATATTATTAATGTGCTTGTTAGCTGCTCGCACCGCCCTGTCACTCCACGCCGCCTTCCAGTCGCTCTCCCGCTCTCGCCTCCTCTCTCCCGCTCTCCCTCTCTCTCCGACTAACCGGCTGAATGAATTATGAGCGCGTTTTCCTTAACTTTTTGTCTGCCAGCTGCTTCAGCTCGTCCGCAGCTCAATTAGATGTAAGCGCATAGGCGTTGCTGCCACGCCCAGCGCACGGCAATTGGAAGGTACTCGAATAACGGATATGCTCTCTCTTAGCCAAACATTTGTCTAATGTTGCTCGACTTTTTATGTGCTTTTGCCATTCGCACAGAATGAATAACAAATTGCAATTATTTAACTTTTGTTGGTATTTTTTTTGAATAGTATATTTTCATTTTGAGCTCTAGGCTTTTCGCATTTGCTATTCACACAAAATAAGAAATAAAAGTTAAATGTTATAATTATATGTTATATAATTCTATAATAATCTCTAATAAACTCTGCCAGTTGCCTCGCTCACATATTTATTTGCCATTCACACAAAAGTTATTCGCTTTTATGTTATTTTTTTTTCTTATTTTCTATATTTTCCATTTGACCCATAAGTATTTACATTTTGGGCATACAGTTAACATTTATTTGCCATTCACACAATTTTTTAATTTTATCTAATTATTTTAATTAAATTTAAATGTTATTATAATTATATGTTATATAATTCTATAATAATCTCTAATAAACTCTGTCAATTGCCCGGCTCATATACACAAAAGTGATTTGCTAATATGTTAGTTTTTTTTTCTTATTTTCTATATTTTCCATTTGACCCGTACGTATTTATATTTATGGGCAGACAGTTAACATTTATTTGCCATTCACACAAAATTAGAAATAAATTTAAATGTTACTATAATTATATGTTATATAATTCTATAATAATCTCTAATAAACTCTGTCAATTGCTCGGCTCATATATATTTTTTTGCCATTCACACAAAAGTGATTTGCTTTTATGTTCGTTTTTTTCTTATTTTCTATATTTTCCATTTGACCCGTACGTATTTACATTTATGGGCAGACAGTTAACATTTATTTGCCATTCACACAAAACAACAAATAAATTTAAATGTTATTATAATTATATGTTATATAATTCTATAATAATCTCTAATAAACTCTGTCAATTGCCCGGCTCATATACACAAAAGTGATTTGCTTATATGTTAGTTTTTTTTTTTTTCTTATTTTCTATATTTTCCATTTGACCCGTACATATTTACATTTATGGGCAGACAGTTAACATTTATTTGCCATTCGCACAAAATGAAAGCACATTCCATTCGCTTTGCACGCACTCAGGCACTCGGCTTTTATGTTATGTTAATTATTATGATTATTATTTTTATTTTGTATTTTTTTCCGCATTTTAAACAGAATTTGTGTTCACAATTAGCTCCAACTTAATTTTTATATGCAGCCGGCAACACATCCCCGCGGGCTGCTCCCATTAGAGCAGCTTTTCTCTCTCTCTTTTTTTTTTTGGTATTTTATTTTATTTTATTTTTTAGCATACCCACACGCACACACACACACTTGCACACACATTTGTACAGTGTTACATGGTACTTAACGTACGCCCGCCGCTCGCTCCACTCGCTGGGGCAGCGCTGAGCAAACAGCGACCTGAACAAACTTTGCCAGCCAGCGAGCCGGCTCGAGGCGTTGCTTGCTGAGTCTTTGTAAAAATGTAGTTAAGCCAATCAAAATATGGGGATTTTGCTTAATAATTATGCTTAGACGGGCAGTGTTGTGAAATGCTAAAAGAAAGAAAAAGAGAAAGGTCGAGAGCGTCAGAGAGGGGGTGATAAATAGAAAGAGAGATACATAGTGAAGTAAAACAGTAGATAGATAAATATATATCTATCATATGCTCATTCGATTCTCTCAGAATTATTCTTAAATATTTCCAATCGATCTCTGACAGATCGCACTGGCAACTCTGCCACACGTCGCGTCAGGTGGCAACGCCGTGTGCCAATCGAGCAAGCTTCGAGTCGAGTGTCGCGTATCGCGTGCGCGCCAGCGCCAAAGTGGAGGAGAAAATGCTGAGCTTAGGCAGCCGCAAGTAAGGTTTACGGCACTCCGAATTAAAGATACTTTAGTTTTGGCTTCCAATTTCATTTGCAGCTGCCTCAAAATCCAATTAACGCTGCCAAATGCTGGCACAATGTGTGCTCGTCCGTCCGGCAGTGTCGCTCTCTCTCTGACTCTGTGTGTGTGAAGCTCCCAAAGGATAATAAGCAGCTTAGTCTCGAGTCCAGGCGAACGCGTCGATGCGCAGCGGCAAGTCGAAAGAACTATAGGAAAACTTGTTAGCGCCAAATCGAAAGCGTATGTCGCTGGCCAGAGAGCGACAGAGAGCGACAGAGAGAGAGAGAGTGTGAGAGAGGTCACATCATCATATGGCTGAGCAGATTTCCCACAGGTATTGGAGCGAGAGAGGGAGAGAGGGCGGGTAAGTGAAATGGCGCCACTCGATATGATAATGATACAATTTCGATAAAGCTTAACAAGGATTAGGCAACGACTGACGCTCGGATGAACGATGATATCAGCTAATTGGCAATGTGGTTCTTGCTGTTCCACCTTCTCCCGCTCTGTGTCTGCTGGCGAAGGACAGCCAAGAATAATGCCCAATAAGCAGGCAGGCAGGCAGGCTAGCAGCTGCAGAACGCACTGGCGTCTAACTGGCTGCAGCTCAGGATGTGTCGCCAGTTGCAAGTGACAATTTATTAATAAACAGCAACAACAGCGGCAGCAGGAGCTGGCGCAGGAGCTGGAGCTGGAGCTGGGTAAAGGACTCTTGACTGGCCACGCCTCGGCTCGCCTCGCCTCGCCTCGCTCCGACTGCCAATTACCGCCCAGCAATAAATTGGATGTCACGCGGCGGCTACGGCCGGGGAACCCCTTGCCAATCAGAGCAGCCAATGTTGCGTTTAATGGACTCCATAAATTCTGGAGTCGTCTGACAGGGCGGCCAGCGTTTATTAGGCAACCATCGACTACATTAGAGCAGAGATGAATTACTTGCGCCCAGACCTGCGCGTGAGACTTCAAATTGCAAATGGAACAAACAACGCCACGGGAATCCCAATTAAAGAGAAAAAAAAAACAAAGTCATATATAGAGAAGCCACAGAGCATAGGAGGCATATGTAATTGTAGCTAACCATAACTGTAGTAGATATTGTCGGAAACCTATTATATATTATATTGTATTGTATTTTGATAAGGTCATATATAATTCGATTATATATGGTATATGATAGCTAAGCATAACTGGAGTAAATATTGTCAGAATCCTATTATGATCATATCATATATGACCACATTAAAATACCATACATATCACATATGATATGATCATATATGTTATATGATAGCTAACCATACATGTAATAGATATTGTCGGAATCCAATTAATATTATATTGAATTGTATTTTGATGTGGTCATATGTGATATGATCAGTTATCATATATGATATAAGATATATTATATAGGATATAGGATATTTGATATAGGATATAGGATATAGGATATAGGATATAGGATATAGGATATAGGATATAGGATATAGGATATAGGATATAGGATATAAGATATATGATATATGATATACGATTATATTGATATGTAAGATAACTGATTCAGGATAAATGATATACAAGTGATGTATGATAATATAAGTCAAATGGCATAGGGTATATATAGGCTATATATATTCATAAGTTGAAGTTATGAAACAATATTTCAAGAGTATCGTATGATATTTTAAGATTTTTTGTATATGTATGCAGATACATTAAAAGCTTGATCAAACTCTTAAATGCCAATTTGACGAAAGGAAAAAGTCTTAAGGGCAGATATGATAGAACCAAGGTACTTTCATAGACTAATTGATATACATATATACACATGCATTTGCTAACAGATGAAAATTGCTATAGATATAAACACCCCCCAATATTAATACAGAGTCTATATCAGCCCTGGTACGCTCTATATGCAGGACCTTTCCAATTCGAATAGGGAATTCTTAAGGCTGAGCGTTTTCATCATTTGTTTTCCTCGCAACTGTTGGCCATTGGCTGCATGCCATTCACAGAGAAACGCGAACACGTGTATGAACAAGAGAGAAGCAAAGGCTTGACTGATCACACACACTCAACACACACTCCACCCACACTCCACACACGCACACACACACACCCGCAATCAAAGCCAAGTTGCAAAGAAATCAAATTAACCAAAGTGTGCAAACGGAATGAGAAATGGGGCTGGAGAGGGGTGCGGCTTGGGGTCTGTCGAGTGCATTGAATGCAGTTGCAAAGGCCGCCGCAACCGCAGCCGACAGATGGCGCTCTCTGCGTTCTCAACTGTAAAGTAGGGTAGATTACATAGCTCTTTCAGCGATGCCCAGGCAAGATGCCGGAAAATTCCAGCAAAAAAAAATCAAGTTAGGAGGGGGGGGGGGGGATAAAAGTGGGTCTGCGGGGCTCGACTGGCGCCAGTGAACCCAAGGAAAAGTCAACAGAAAGGAAACAGTCGAATAGGAAGCCGCCGTCGCATAGACAAAACTAAAAAGGACAACGGAACGGGTGAGAACTGGGAACTGGGAACAAGGCACGGGGAACGTGGAACGTGAAACTCACACAGAGCAACTGGGCAGAAAAAAAGACAAGACGAACAAGAAGAAGAGGAGGAACAAGACTGAAAGGCTAAAAGGCCGGATACGTTTCAATGACAGACCGAGCGAGAGCGACTGGGCCAGTAACTCGAGTAATTGGTAGATGCCTGCCCCCCAGCCCGGACCTCCGCTCGGACCCCCTCTCCGCTCCGCTCCACGCTTTAGCAAAATGTGTCTTTGTCAGAGTGCGTCACTGGAGCATGCAGAGCAGCTACCCGCCGCGCCCCACCCAATGCCAAGATGATGTCAACGCCAATGCCAGGCAGAATGCCTTGCATATCAAAAGTGAAAACTTTCGACATATAATTTTGCGCATGGATTTTCACTTTGACGGCATAAACGATGACAATGCTGCCTTTGAGTTGCTCCACCGCCCCCGCTTCCTCTCCCCCTGACTCAAAGTCACGCTGCCTTCTATTCAAATGAAAAGGGACAGCCCTACACACACACACGCACGCACAGGGGTTGGCATAGGTCCTGCTCGCTGGCTTTCTATCGCTCCTGGCAACATTCTTTCGCATGCCTGACTCCGGCTAAACCCTTCCAGGCACGATCATGCCGGCCACGTGTAGAATCTACATAATTATGATGCACCTTCGCATATACTATAATCATCTATTGATATGCTAATTGGTGTAGGTTTCTTAGTCTTATGCATAGATTTGGATTGGAATCGATTAACCCATCTGGACAAACTGGGCACTTCAATTTGGGGTTTCTAGAGAGGATACATACATGATTATATATATTGTATATATAATTTGATATGCACCTTTTCTCTATTGTACAACAAAGTTATCTGCAAGTTTCTTTATAGGTAGGGTTGCTATCCGTCCTGGAATTACGGGACATGTTCCGCTTTTGGAGATAATGTCCCGGTGTCCCGATCTGAACCGAAATTGTATCGGTTTTCTACTGTATCGATCACAAAATCGTCATTTTGACAAAACGTAACTCATGAGCACAATTTTGAGTCTAATTGGTGAACTAATTAACTAGAGAATTTTCCCTTTTTGTCAGAAGTGAAAAAGTAAGTCTCTACTTCTATGATGGTCGTCCACCGTCCCGGAATGGCCTGAGGTCCATGTGGTCACCCAATTTATAGGTAATTATTGGTTCTTATAAGATTATATAAATATATATTATATATATTAATTCTATGCATCTAACTTTCTATAATCTCTCTATCCTATCTATCAACCTTATGAATACATACATATGTATGTACACATATATTTCAGCCTTTCGTCTTTCGAACCAATCTATTATTCTTTCTCTCTCTACACAGTTATTCACACATTTCTATGCCCAGCTATCCATCAATCCTTCTATATCTATCTGCTTATAAATTAATTTTTCTATATATAAATTCATTATTTGTATATGTATAAATAATTGTATTTTAGTATATTTCGATATCCATGTATGTCTATGTATCGATACATTACTTAATAAATACTGCTTTTTACATTTATCGATATACACGACAAATATACGTTCATACATAGAGAATGTAATGTATAAATTAATCTAAAGGAAACAAATTAAGTTAAGTCATATAAAAAACAAACAAAAATTATATATCTATAACACACACAGAAAATTCCCAACTAACAAAAATTGTAAATATTTCAGTTGAAAAGTTAGGTTGAAGTTAGCTATCTCTGTAAATATTATAAAAATTGTATCAAAAGCTTTAGATGATTGTTAAGCAATGCTTAAGGGAAATAGAACACAATAAATTAATTAATACATAATTTATACATATATGTATATTCATTGTAATTGCTACCATCTATGCTTCTTTCCATTCTCATATAATTATATTTAATAATATCTTCATCTGTAAATTTATCCTTCCAATTATGTATTTCTCTATGCCATATATATCTATATCTTTACCCAACTATTCATCTTTATATTTATTTCTTTATCCTCATTCCTCACTCAATTGTCTTGCATTATTTTCGCTCTGCTCCCTTCTCTCTCTCTCCATCTCTGACCTATTCGATTCCCAATTAATATTAATTTTGTCTGATTGGTCAAACGCCCGCAACTCTCTTCGCTTTTGCCATTCACACAGAAGCGCGATCATTTTCATCAGCTGTTTTGGCTGCGCGGCAAAGCAAAAGTGCTTTTCGGCTTAGCAAAACTTTAAATGGCACCGCAAACGTTGGCATCGACTGCCAGCCACGCCCACCTACGCCCCCGCCGCCCATGTTGCCACAACTACTTTTGGCTGTAATCTGCGCTTATAAACTTTGTGCCGGCGCGAAAAGGGTGTTGCATGTCGTTTTAAGTGAGCGTCGGGCAAGTTGCCAGCGCCGCCGACGCCCCGACAGATATATCTCTATATGCAGCTAGACTATAGGTACGTATGACTAATGGTTATGGCGTCCCATGGCTGCGATTGGCGATTGCCAACAAGTGAAGTTTTTATTGATGCATTTATGTATTGGTATTGCTGTTAACATGCGTGTGTGGTCTGAGTGACTTGCAGCTGCGCACTAGTTCCAGATGTCGAGCCCCGATTCGGATGAGGTGTCCGTCGCGGAGTCCACGTAGATATCGTCGTCAAAGAGTGGGCTGTACTCAAGCTCCATTTCCTGGATCAAGGCAGTCGCAGCCGCAGCCTCTGCCTCTATGGCTGCCATTGTGGCTGCTGCTGTTGCCTCTGCCTCTAGGCCGGCCAGTGCGGCCTCGGCGTCTTCGCGCATGATGTCGTACATTCCGGTATTCAGCTCGACAATCAGCGGTTCGAAATTCTCATCGAGTGGGCCGCTGAACATCGAAACGACCACCAGACGCTTGTCCTCCGGAGTCGAGAGGTTCAGCACAAAGCGACGGAACTTTTCGCCATTCTGAAAGCAGAAGGGGAAGGGTGAAGGGGGAGGGTGGAGGGGGCCAACTTGTGCGCATTGGCGCTGCACTTACATGCTCGGGACGAGGCGAGACGAACGACCCCGGTTCAACGGACATTTGGAAGTCCATGGTGCGACGGCCATCGTCCTCTTCAGGATCATAAATTGTGCTTGACTCGGAGTTAGTGTCTTTCTCCATTGCAAAAGAAATCTCTAGCACTTCTACCACGTGAACGCTCTCGACAAACGGAAGATTGATACAGTGTTGCACAACGCACTGCATAAGTGCGCTGACATCTTGTGCAACACTGTTCGGCACGTGTTTGCGGCCGTTTAACTGTGAGTGGCATAAAGCCAGGGCAGCCATCTAATTCTATCCTTTTCCCCACTCACATCTCTCTCTCTCTTTCTTTTTGTGTGCTCCTTGGCTTGTTTGCATGTGTGTAAATTTAGAAATTATGTTTTCTTGTCTTTTAATTAATAATCTCAAGGGTGTTTGCGGCTTTTACTTGCAGAGTGGCTGAGGCTAAGGGCAGGCGAGGCACAGGATACAAGTCATATGCATGTTACAGACTCTGTCTCTGTGTGTGTGTGTGTCTGAGCTTGTGGTAGACAATAGTCGCAATGTGCTTATATAAGCAACTCATGTGCGGCCCACACGAGAAACCAATGCCAGATGAGAGACTACTCTACTCCAGCTGCTGCTCCAGCTCCAGCTTCAGCTTCAGCTCCAGCTGCTGCCAGCTGAAGTGAAGGCACTTTTATGGGCTGCTGTCTGTGTGTGAGTTGACAATGTGATTTACATTTAATTAAAATCGTATTTACTCGTTAGATAAACAAACAACAAGAGAGAGAGAGGGGGAGGGGGAGAGAGCAGACACCGTAGCACATTTGCTTTCTGGCCCATTTGACTTGGCCCCGAGCAGCTGCTGCTGCTCAAGGATTAAGTTCTAAAATTGTTGTAAAAAAGAAGGTAATGGAAGCTGCTCAGCCGCAGCTCCAGCTCGACCCGCCTGTCTGCTGCTCGTCTTTCATCAGATACAAAAATAAATAATGCCTTCAATTGCGGCTGCAAATAATTTGAATATCAACTGGAATTGCGCCTCAATCGAATCTAATCAAATCAAAATTACATCGAGTTCAATTTGCCTTCTATTTGGCCTGCTTTGAATAATTAAAAATGTATTTCGCCACAGCTCCCGCCTCCAGCTCCAACTTCGTATTCACTTTTCTCCTACTATATTCGCATCAATTCTCGCTCAACTCAGCTCTCCCTCTCTCTCCCTGCCCTCACCTACCTCAGTCAGGTTCTTAGGCTCGCTTCAATTTCTCGTTTATTTACAGCTTAAGCAAATAAGCTTCAAATTCGATTTATGCTTATCAAATATTTGTACTCGATTCAAGGCATTTATTCATATTATAAGGGAAATGCAAAATCAAAATGAAATTTACGCATTGAGTAATTATCGAAAACTATTTTATTATTCAATTTTAATTTATTTTCAGCTTTTGTTCTTCTACAGATATCTTCAAAGTAATTTACCTCCCTATTTACTCTAATTGAGTGTGCTGCATTGGTCCTTGCTCGCTCTGAGTATCCAGGCATTTGTGGATTCTGCTGCATATCGTCAAGAGGATGGGCTAGGATGAAGTCGAACGTTTTATAGAGTATAAGTTGGGTTTCTTAAGATTGCAACTCCATGTTTACTTTAATATGTTTCATTCTGACTGTTGTCCTCTTATAAATAAGTGTTAAGAAAAGCTTTTAGTTATAAGATATAATCTGATCGAATATTCATGTAATCTATTTTTACAGTATTCTTTTATCCATGTTTACTTTTACAAGATAAGCTTAATCTTAGAACATCTCCAAGTTCACTTAAAGGAAATCTATTTTTGTGGTAAGCTTTTAGATAACTTACAAAATAAGTCAATTATATATACTAGTTCTGTTCGTCTCCATGTTCGCTCTCGACAAAAAACTCTATATCTATGGATATCTATATCTAGTTTACGTACAATGGCAATGGCTTAACTATACGGTATCTCTTTCCGTACCCCATCCATGTTGCCTTTATGCG
The DNA here is from genome assembly GCA_035046225.1 of Drosophila pegasa. Classification (NCBI taxonomy): domain Eukaryota; kingdom Metazoa; phylum Arthropoda; class Insecta; order Diptera; family Drosophilidae; genus Drosophila; species Drosophila pegasa. The sequence continues at coordinate 3,912,565 of JAWNOD010000525.1, read as the reverse complement.
ATAAGGTCTTACCATATGTACATTAAGAGATAAGTTATATTCTATTAATCAATTGTTTACTGTCTTTTCTCAGCCCCGCCTGTAAGCTCACAAGATGAACTCGAACTCTGGACAGCTACACATTTCTTATATCATTTGAAGATATTATTGAAATACTTTTTCTTAGTTCCACGTCCATGTTTACTTTCACAGTGATATCTCCTCATATATATTTATCCCTCTCCCTTTCTCTCTGTTCCTTTCTCCATGCTCGCCTAAACTCTTGGCAAAAATCTTATTTGGTTCTTCAAGTCTTTGCTTAGGCAAATCTTAAGTTAGCTTAAGATTTCGTCAAGGCGCCCAGGTTCGGCTCGACTTTTAGCTGCTCCAGGTTCACTTAATTGCGTTCATCAATGCTAATTCGTGCTGCCAACTTGTCTGATTTGCGCATGCAAATCGCAACTAAGCGAACTGCTGCCCCTCCTCGCTGGCCCCCCTCCACTTGTCGGCTAAGGCACAAAATACTTTTTTCCTTTCCCATTTTTCAAGTCTGTCCGCCTGTCACGCTGTCTGTCTGCGTGTCTGTTTCTGTGTCTGTCTGTCTGTTCGTCTGTCTGTTCTCTGTATGTTTGTCAGTCTGTTTTCCAAGTGTCACTTCACATTTGCCGCCTGCCAAACTTAAAGGAGAATCTTTTCCATACGCTGCCCAAAGGGTACGATGATTTTTTAAGGCAATATATAGAATATAAAATATATATAGTCTTCATAGATATTCAAGTACATCTAACACTCTATATCTCTAGCTTAGCTCACTCTCTGCCTGGCTCTGCCTTACTATCGACATTCTCCAAGACTTCTATGTGGGTTGGTTCACAGCTTAAGCAGAGTCTCTGAGATTAGTCTCGAAGCGTTTTGTTTTGTTTGTCTGCATTTCCACAGTCTTAAGCTCAAGTCTTATTTTAAGTTTATATAAGTTTATTTATTAAGTTTGTTTTTGAACCGGTACATAAAAAGGGTTCGGATCAGGGTTCGCTTCTGATCAAAATAGAACTGCAAAGGAATCAGTTTCAGCTTGGCGAAACATATTCAAAGCTAAGCTCAAACCGAAACGATTTAGTTTCAATTTGCAATTCAAACTTGAACCGTTTCACTTTAGAACCGGTTCAAGCTTGAACTATCTCCATTTCCTGTATCTAACTATTCAACTACATCAACCCCAGTTACTCTCAATTATAGAGCGGAAACCAGCTAAAAAACTTAATATTTTAAGCCAACTCATTAAAAATGGTTTGATTCATGCTGCTACAGTCTTTAGCTTAAGTTTTTAATCATTTGATTGCGAATCTTAAATCAGATTCAAATCATTTCACTCCCTCTTGCATGCTCCATCCCACCTTGAAGTGTATTCACGGCTCGACCTAGCGTGGCTTCCTCTCAGATGTCTTGTTTTTGTTTTTAATCGATACATTTTGTGCTTTTAACTGAAAGAGTTTCTCGTCTTCGTCTTCTGTGCTTTGTGCTGAGCTCCCTTTTGGGCTTGTAAAACAATGACAGGGACAAATTTGTGCGCTCGACAAACAGACACGGGACGGCAGGACAATGGACAGCCGAGACAAAGGCACGAACGTGGGCCGTTGCTGGGGCTGGGACTGGGGCTGGGGCTGGGACATCCTTTAAGTGTCAATACAAATATAAATCAATGTTAGCAGCCCAAAAGGTAGCCTCTAAACAAACAGTCGGCATTTGTTGCCGTTGAAAAGTGTGTGAGCAGCTTTGCTTTGCCTCGCTACTCCTTGCTTTGCATACTCGCTCAGCTCAGGTGAAGAGAGTATATTGGGGGCTGAGTCAGTCTTTCTCTCTCACTCTCTCTCTGTTCTTATAGGAGCTGCGATAGATGCGCCCACACGAGGACGTACATTGATCCATTTGCGTGCGAGCGAGCATTGGGCAGTCGGTAGCGGTCGGTTGCTACGCTCTCACTTGATTTCGCTCGAGCAGGCAATCAATTTTAACAAGCGCAAACACTTTTCCTTTTCCTTTGCCCACTTTCCGCTTCACTCAGCATTTCAGCTGTCTGGCAACGCTGTGCGCTTTAACATGCATGTCTAAAAATGTACAAGCCACTTGCTTGGTGCTTGCATGTCAAATGCCTGCTAATTGCCATTATTGATATCATTGGCACAGTTAGTGGCGAGCGAGGAGGGGGAGAGGGAGATCTGGAAGTGCCTGAGATTTGTGTTGCTTAACAAGTTTTTTCCTTGCTGCATTTCTCGCATTTAATTTGCAATCCAGTCAACACACACACGCACTGGCTTACGCACACCTTCAATTCGTGGCCGTTGCCACTGACAGCCGGCGTGTGCTACCCGTTTTAATTAGAGAGAAAATTGCAGGGCGCGCGCAAAAAACTTTGCAGACATTTTTTTATGCTCGACATATAGACTTCGCTTTTGTTCCTGCGCAGCGGCAGCAGTTGTTCAATTTAATGCAGCCGGGCCAGAGCAGCGGCAGCAGCACAAAATGAATAACGAAGAGTTAACATCAACAGCACAACAGAAAATAATATAAAAAACTTACCAAGTCAGCGGCCCCAGACCCTGCCCTGCTCTGTGGGCGCGCGCATCAAGTTATTAGCGTCAGCTTTAAAATTAATGCAAAGCGAGAGAGAGATAGAGAGAGAGGGAGAGAGGGGGCTAGTAGAAGGCAGAAAGTAGAGGAGTCTTGGCTGAGCTGGCTCAGCTGGCTGTCGGATGTTGCGACTATCATCTGCTCTTGCAGCTGAGTTTGTGGTGGATAAATATTTATGGTAGCTAGGCGGGAGTGCAACAATTTCCAATCTATTCTTCAGGAGATTGGAAACTTCAAGGAGATTTGCCATTCGGTCAAGGACTCACGCACCATTGCAGATTAATGCATGAGATAGCTAGGCAAGACTCAGACTTCCTTCGGTTATTTAGGCTTAAAAGCTCTTTGAGTTAAGCTTAGCTTAATATCGCTGAAATGTTAAAGGAAATTTATCCTTTGATCGTATATAGGGAATCAAGCAAAAGGGATCTATTTTCGATCATTTTTTCTTTAAGATTCCTTGATCTATTTCCGAAATTTTTTCTTAACTTTTTCTTTGAGTTAGGCTTAGCTTAAAGTTGTTCAAAGATTAGATTATTACATGAATATTCATGAAAATTTGCCATTCCATCATAAGTCTTCTTCAGTTGTTCATGGCAATTGTGAAGGAGATACTTGGCGTCATCTCAGGACTAGAGTTAATCAAGTGGCCGCTCTGCTCATGCCTTTTGATACACCTTGAGTATTTCCCCTATCACCTTCATCAAGTCCTGAGACCAATGAGCTCTAGATCAGTATTAAAGATATCAACTGCTAAACTAACATTTCTCTTATATTATACCTGATATATATATTTTTTTTATATATATTTTATTTGCAATCTGTCTTGTACAAAACAATAAGCAAATCTTTAAACTATAACTATAAATAACCGGATGGTTTGAACTCCAACGAGATCAATCCATATATTTACATATTTACATATTTATAGCTAATCAACTAGTTTAACTCTCGACTAGTCTATTCTCTATTTGGCAAATATAATACGTGGAATCTTTTTAAGCGCCGTTCGCTGTTATTTGTGTTGTCGAGGAGTCTAGAAGCGAATGCTAGAGCATTGCAGTGGTCATGTAGCCTATTTAAATACCATTTTTGTTGTCTTGATTTTGAGTTGTAATTTCTTTGCATTTATATGCTGTCTCCAGGTAAGCCTCCGATCCATATGCACTCCCAGGTATTTAACCGTTTCGCTAACTGGAATGGTGATTCCATTGAGTGAGACTATAGGACAGTTCCCGGGTCTGAGAGCGAATGTTACTTGCACAGACTTTTGGGCGTTCACCACAATTCTCCATTTGTTCAGCCAAGCTTCAATCAGACCAAGTTCCTCTTGAATAAGATTGGATGCAACTGTTGGGTCAGTGCTGTTAGCAACGACTGCGGTGTCGTCAGCATATGTTGCTAGTTCTACAGCATTGGTAGAAGGCAAGTCGGCTGTAAAAACAGTATAGAGGACTGGGCCTAATACACTGCCTTGAGGGACTCCAGCGTTTGCAGTGCGTATACTGGACAATTCATCCTGCTCTTGGACGTAAAAACTCCTGTTTTCCAGATAGGACTTGATAATCAAGAAGTATGGTGCAGGCAACCATTTCTTATACAGTAGACCTGCATGCCACACTTTGTCGAAGGCCTGTTTGACATCTAGGAATACTCTTGTGCAATACTTTTTTGATTCAAACGCATTTATAATTATATTTGTGATGCGATGGCATTGCTCTATCGTACCGTGTCCTCTTCTAAACCCAAACTGGTGTTCGGGTATGATGTTTAGTTTGTCCAGCACTGGTAACATTCTTCTTAAAGGTATCCTTTCGAATACTTTAGAGAACGTCACCAGCAAACTAATGGGACGGTAGGACGGTGTATGGTAATTTACTTTATCAGCCTTTAAAACTTTAATTATATCCCTATATTTTTCAATGCTTTTTAGCATGATTCGAATATGACCGTCTCGCTGTGTTTTGTAAGTAAATTCAGTAGTATCAATTGAGGTACTTCAGCAATCCATTTATATCATTGACATTGGACACGAAAATAGGAGGTGGTTTTTCAGGTGTTGGCTTGTCGGTTTCCATTTCTTCATCTAGTTTTGGGTTGTCATCTTCTGAGTCTGCTGATAGGGCAAAGTGGTTGGCTCGTTTAGATGTCGAAGGTTCGTCTATAGCCATGATCTTTCGCACTAAAGCTGGGGAACTTTCATTTCTTCTCTTCGGTAATCGTGAATTAGTGGGCACTTTTTGCCATGCTAAGTTGTTGTCATCGTCGTCTGAAGGCATGATCTTTTGCTGCTTAGCAGCAGCAAACTTGCAGCCGCTTATCAGCAAATTATATTTTTAGAACGGGCAACCGTTACTTTGCTGTAAGTTGTTGTTTTACCATTTTGCACTAAAATTATTACGATTTTTTACGCGCAGAAAAAGTTAACCGAACAGCTGATAGCACGGCGTTGCCAGATTGTATCCACCTGCCATATGATATACATACAAAATGTTAGAGTTGCAAAATAAAGCTAGAAACCCCGCCATAAATCAAGCTATATCTTGTCTTACAACCAATTCTCTTCATGTCACACTTTTAAGATAAGCCTGCCTCTATAAAGAAAAAGTTTGGAGTAACTCAAAGCAAAGTTAATCTTATGTCTGCTCAATCTTCTCAACCTCCATCATAAATAGCTGCATTTAAGCGCCTTTTCCAACTGCCAACTCTATCAGTTTCCAGCCTGGCAACTCTGTAACACTGTGGTTCGAGCTAGTAGGCCGAGAGATAGATTTCCTATTGTTCTGACAGTGAGTGCGTCGATTGAGGTTAGAGTTTATTTTGATACGATTGCGTTAGCTGGCAAGAGAGAATAAATATTTTTAAAAAAGTTTATTTTCGGCGTGAAAATGGATTCATTGGGCAATAACCGCTATCAGCTGCTGTTCATCGACGATGAGGCCAGCGACATGTGCGTTGGCCAGATGAAGCTGCTCAATTCGGAGAGCACTCCGAAGCACAAGAGCACCAAGCTTCTGGGCAGCGATAAGCTCAAGGCAATTGTCATGGGCAAGAAGTCGGGCAATCAGGCTAACATGAAATACGAGCAGATCACCAAGCCGGAGCGTACCAAGCAGGAGCGTGCCAAGGCGGTCAATAGCACAGCTAAGGCTAGCGGCGCTCAAAAGGCCGAGCTGAAGAAAGTCAACTCAGAGCTGCCGCAGCAGCAGCCGTCGCAGAAACAGCTGCGCCTGCAGCGCCAGCAACAGTTGAATCTGCAGCTGCAACTGGAGCAGCAGCAGAACCAGCAGCTGCTGCAGTCGCTGGATCCGCCCCAGCCGCAGCGCAAGGAGCGCGCCGTCTTGAGCCGCATCATCAGCAACAGCAGCAAGACTAGCGGCTTTGGTCGGCTGTACAAGGGTAAATTCGATCGTCACTCGGGCTCCGATAAGACTGGCATCAAGGCCGTGGTGAAGCGCAACGGTGGCGGGGCACACAACTGGGGCTCGGTCATCGAGGACATCGAGGACCAGAGCATTGGAATGAAGGCCATGATGGACAAGGAAGATTCGTTCGTCGAGATGCAGAGGAAGCAGCGTCAGCAGCAGGAGCTATCGCCGCTGCAGGGCGACAACGGCTATGAGGAGGATGATACCAAGTATATAACTGTGGAGGAGTGGCGCGCCATGCGCGTGGAGCGCGCCAAGCCGATCTACAACATACGCAAGGCCGGCGAGGGGGAGGTCGCTCAGCCGGACTGGAAGAAGATGATTGTCCTGCCCAAGAAGAAGCAGTTGAAGGCTGACTCCGACTCGGGCCTAGAGTACGATGCTTCGATGTATCCGCAGCGCGCCGGACGCCTGCAGCGCGTCATGGACATTGAGTTCAAGTTCAAGGACGATCGTCGTCGCAGCGGCTACCTCAGCGGCTGGGGAGCCGGACGTCCGGCAACCAAGTGCGAGGCTGAGAGCGTATCCGATCCGATCAACATGGATGACGAGGCTGAGTTCCCCACCCTCGGCTAATGCTGCGCTCAAACAATCAATCAATAACCCTAGCTATGAACAATTACCCACTCTGACCCCTAATCACTGACGAATGATTACAAACAACCACTCGGACAATCAACCAATAACTGATGAGTCAACCAAAAAAAAAAAAAAACACACACACACGACACACTCATCTCCATATCTATGGGATGCAAGGAAATCGTGGAATTATCCTAAAGCACACCGAACACTTTCCATTAAATTCGTCTTTCTGCGGCATTTTAAAAGCAGACGCGTTCGTTATACATTTATTTCTCTCTTTTGGCCAACTTTTCTTTAAAATATTGCTTGAAGCCCAAAAAATGTTTAAATTACGATTGAAATAATGTCATTTGTATGGAACGCGATTTTAACTCATATTTCACTTATCAACACATACTAAATGTAATAAATGTCTAAAACAAAACTACTCAGTGTTGGCCCCTTTGGCAATCTATCAATGAGCTATATCAATCGATCAGTCAACCATCAGCCAGTAATCGGGCCATCATTCAGCTCAATCGTTTGTTCACGTAAGTCCAATCTTATGTTTGTCAGTATGTTATCTTTCAATCAATCAATCTCAATGATTGCCATGTTGTCTATCAATCAATCAGTCAATCATCAGATAGTTAGTCAGTCAGTTTTGTGAATTAATCAGACAAGTTTTTCATTGCATTCAATCATTCAATCAGTCTGTTGGACTGATCAGTCTATGAATAAATTGGCTGAGTGCGTCAATCAATTAGTCATCAGCCCTTTGGACATCATATCATACTTAATCAGTTAGCAATTATGTTTATTAATCAGCCAAACAGTGAAATAATCGTGTCTGTTAATCAATTTATCAATCATCAGTCTGTCAGCCAATCACTTAATCAGTTTTTTTAATAGGTTAGCTGTCAACCACTCAATCAGCCAAGTAGTCAATTCAACGAATCAGTCAATCAATCAATCGGTAAGTTATGTCTATCAGTCTGTTCAGGTATGAAAATAAATTACTTTGTTGGTAATGCAAGCTGTCAACAGCCAATCAATGCCAAGTTTGTCAATTCGCCAGCAGGTCAATCAATTAGTCAATCAATCAATCATTAAGCCACTTTTCATTTATTGAGTCACTCAGCTAACCACTACAAGTCGCACAATCTCATCAGTTTAGTCTGTCCATCATTCAGCCACTTGGTTAATAGGTCATCCACAAAGGTCCACATTACTTGTTTTACAGGGTATTAGGGTCGTTCGGGCTACCTTTTCTGCCCTCGAATGCAAATCGATTAACCCAAATTCTTGTGCTTGGTGCACCTGGCTTTCGCTTCTTTCGCACGGAGTTTGCTTCCTTTCTCTTATAAATTGCTCATAACTTAAGCTGCTTCTTCTGCCCTCGCCACGCCCCCGCAGCGGGCTGTTAACTTTAACTGCAACTTGTAAAAATTAGTTGCTGCTGCAGTTGCTGCTGCGCTTCGTATTTTTCATAATTAAAGTGCAAATAAAAACTAGCAGGAAAACAAACAATTGCAATTAAATGTTTTCTTTTTTGCCCGCGCTGCTGTTGCTGCCGCTGTAACTGCAATACCCTGTAAACAATTGAGCTGCCAAGTCGAGCATGTTGGCACTAAGTGAAGGACTCTCATGAAGATCTTTCGCTGGAAGAGCTCCGAGAATTATAAAGAAACTTGCTTAGTGCTCGCTTAAGGTGAAAAGCGCTTAAGCCAGTTGGGCTGAGAACAGCTTAAGAGATTGCATCTATTAGAAGATATTTTTCTCGTTAAAGTCTTGACTAGCTGAGCATTATTGTAATTGTGTTTTTTTTTACTTATTCTTTACTCAATTTTTTTTATTTATTCCATGCCATTCCGATTTGTAGAGGTCTTTTAAACTGAAATAGCTTTAAAGTAGTTCGTCTAACAAGCTAAAAAGCGGTTCAAACCTCTTCTCATCTATATATATAAAAATTGTTCACTACATGAAAAGTTGTTCTATGAGTTCTTAATGAAAAGCGTTTTTATAAGTAGTTAAGAAGTTTATTTGAATTCAATAAAATACATTTATATTATTTTTTGATACAGGCTCGAACTGGTTTTGCTAAAAGGTTTATAAATATCATACGTAAAGATCTAGCTTGATCATTGCCTTTTTGGGTCAAAAGCTGATGTATCTTTAATAGAATTTTTTGATATTTCTAAAAGCTTTTTTTAAAGACCGGTTTGAACCGGTTCTGCTAAAGGTTACCGCAACTCATACATAAAGATATTCTTTGATCATTGAGTATTGAGCTAAGAAGCTGGTATACCTTCAATGAAATTAAGTTTCAAGAACCAGTTCGAGCGAGCTCTGCTAAAGGATTTACTGTACGTCTAGATCTCGTTTGATCATTGAACTCTTCGATAAAAAAAGGGACATTCTTCAATCAAATTATTATCTGTCCTAAGGCTGCCTTCAGCTAATCCGGCTTTAAAACGGTTCACCTTAGATCGGATTCGTTTTATTTAAGGAATTCAAGCTAAGTCTAAGTAAGCAGAATTTGAAGCTTAATCAAATTCAAATCAATTTCTTTTGGCTCTCTTTGCCTCGCAGTGCAGTTGCCAGGGCATGCAGCTAGTCGCGCATGCCCGCTGCTGCAACTTCGCTGCTGTTTGCTATTTTTTTGCTGCCGTCGCTGCTCGCGGGCTCATAATTCACTTTTTATTATCTCGTATTTTATGGCTGAGCATGAAGCGCACTAGAGCGTTAGAGCAGGAGAGCAGCGCACGCACACACATACATTATATCTATATATATATACATATATATATATGTATCTGGCAGTTGGCTTATAAGTGTTGCAACACTGCCACGCCTCCTCCTCTTGCTTAGCCCAGCGTTTGTATCGTTTAATTCATTTAGTTTTTGCCTTTTAGCGCTTTATTTGCTTAATTGCTCTGCGAGTGTGTGTGTGTGTGTGCGGGTGTGTGTGTGAGTGTGTGTGTGTGTTTGTGTTTGTCGATTATGTACTTAAATACACACACAGTGAGCTGGAGAGAGAGATGAGTGCATTACGCAATTACTTCAACTGGCAAACAACAACGCGCCGAAGAAGCAGCTGCTGAAATTAATCAAAATATGAAACAATTCAAACAGCTGCATCTGCACACTAGGCAGCGCCCGCCCGTCCGCCCACCGCCGCCCACTTAAGCTGAGTTTGACAGCAATTTGCATTTGCCAGCATATGCTCAAAACACACACACACACACACACACACACTCACGCACAATCGCTAAGTTTGCGTTTAACTAAATGTAAACATTTTAGCGGCGGCTGCTCTGTCGACGTCGCTGCCAGCAACATGAATTCATTAGACGTTACACACACACTCACACACACACACACACACACACACAGGCACATACTGTCACCAGCTTCATTTCAGCATTTATGTGAAAATATTTTCGATTATTCTGAGCGGGGCAGCAGCGCGCCCCTCGCATGCCCCGCTTCATTCATTCATTCAGCCCCAAAAAGTATGCTGTGATTTTTGGCATACACCCACGCACTCACACACACACACACACACACGCACACTTGCATAAATCGATATATGTAACTCATGCGATCATAAAATGTGTATAAAAGCAGAAGAGAAAAAAAAAACAACAGCAGCAGCGGCAGCAGCAGCTCGTCGAGTGTGAGAGATTTATGGTATATGTTAATGTAACGCATTCACAAGGGGCGCAAAAGTCGACGCCCCCTCGCCCGCCCCCCTCCGTGTTGTAACAGCAGCCGCCCGCCGCCAGCTTCGCGCCTTCGACTCAATTTGAGGGAAAATGTTGTTCGAAAACTGTTTCAAAATACGATTTATGCCGTCGTCAAAAAAATAAATAATATCGAGTATAAAATGACTGAAATGAAATGAAATTTGCCTCGAACAAAATGGATAAAAGCCAAGTCGAAGTGTGCAAAGTTTACTGTACAGTGAGCGCTAGCTAAGGCGACTGAACACAAATTTCTATAACATGTGAGTAAATCTGTGACGCCAATTGAATTGCCGAATTAAAACAGGATTTTCTCAAGTTGATGCTGAGGCTGATGAGTAAACGACTGACAGATACCCTGCAGTTAAAGACATTGAAAAGGGGGAGCTGCGGATATATTGGCTTTCTGTATAGGCATTTTACAAGGCGTGGCAGACTGCAGTAAGTAGATATAGAGGCGAAGAGGTTGACGGGCTGAGTTAATTTAGTGCATCCGTCTACCATCTACCATCTACCCATTTGTCAGTCCCATCTGACCGTCTCTCCTTCTGTCCAACCGTTCTTCTATCCACCTGCTCGTCCTTCCCCAAGACAATTGTTAGTGTCTCCTGTTTGCAAGAGTGATGCATTAAAAAAAGCGTTGTATGATTGAAATTTCAGTCTCTGCGCAGAGTTCCGGGTATCTTCTAGTCATGCACTCAATAGCAAATTTTTCACACTTTCCAATTCAAGTTGAATTCATTCAGCTTTAGCCTGACATCAGTCTAGTCACACTCGCCGCGCACGACAGGGTATTTCGCTGTCTGTTTTATGGGCTTATTTTTATTTATTTTGCTTAGCTATGCCTCACGCTGTCGCTGGCCTCCTTAATCTTGTAATTGTTACAGTCTGGGCCATAAAAATAAAAACTTTTGCCTGCTGTTCGCTATTTCAATTTTTATTGACTTGTTGTTCGACTGGCTTCCATGCGGCTTCTATGGCTCTGTATTTATTTGCTTTAATGGCTAATGCGTATTCGATGTGAGTTTCTCTCTCTCTCTCACTTACTCTCTCTTTCTCTCTCTCTGCTGTTCTTTGTGGCCTTTGTTATGTAGCTCGTTATTTGATTTCGTTTCTCGATTTGCCATTTTGAATTCACTTCATTGAATTGTTAATTTTATCGCCACACACACGCACACATACCACACTATCTCTCTCTCTCTCTCTCTCTCTTTCTCTCTTTCTCTCTCTCTTTCTCTTGTTGTTTTTTTCTGGATTGTCATTGCCAGCGTCTTCTATGGGCTGCATTTCATTTGAGCTTATTACAGCCCATACCGTTCTGTCTCCCGCCTGCCACGCCCACATATATATGGCACACCTTCGGTGTCTATTGGGCCCCCTCCACTCAGCCGCCTTGTTTATCATTTGGCAATATTACATTTTATTGCCCAGCGTATTACATGCGCGCATCGGGATATGTTTGCCACAATATGCGTCCAATATGTTTGATTACGTGGTACAAACGCTTGCAGCGAGGGCAGCCTGAGGAGTTGCCACAGCCAGCAGTTGGCAAATAACCATTGAAGTGCTTGTACAGCTCTTTGACTGTTGATATATTCATTTAATTTCAGGCAGGTTTGGCTGAAATTGTAAGAGGAATTTGTTTAAATATTTTGTTTGGCTCGGCATGCGTTACGTTACGTTATGTTACGTTACGTTGCGCTACGTTAAGTAACGATTGAGACTCGTCTTAGCTCTATCTTTAGCTTAAGGTCAAGTACTTGGTTCAGTCTCTGTTTGCTTCTTGGGTTCGCTTCTAGATTGAGCTACTGCTTGGTTCGAAATTGGTTTAAATATTGCATAAAAACCCTTTCCCTTTCATATTTATCTGTTTGATTTAGGGTTCATCATGGTACGGTAGGGCTCATCATCTATTTAGAAATTGGTATAAATGTTGGTTCATTTGCTGCATGATTATTTCGCTTAGCTTTAAGCTCATTGACTTAAGTTTATGCTTGCGTTAGCTAAGGTCCTCTCTCTAACTGAAGCAGCTCAAAGACTTGGGTTTAGCTTACAAATCAATTCAAATTTGGATAGATTTCACATGTCATTTATATTCATAGCCTTTAGCTTCATCATGCAGCGCTCACACAGATATCATCTCCCTCTCATGCATTCTTTTGAAACTCTTGGAACGCCACTCGTTGGCGCTTTGTATAAATATGCCATGGGGGCTTTGGCTAGATAAAAGTTTAATATTTGATTATAATTTTTTGTTGTTTATGCTTTAATTTTGATTTTTAATATATGAATATTAAAATTGAGCAAAATGCATGTGTGAGTGCGTGTGTGTATATATATATATACATATATAAATGTATATATATGTGTGTGTGTCCTTTGTGCAGTGACGGGCTGTTAGCTCTTGGGTGGGGGATATTACAAGCAGCTCGCTAAGGACACGTTACGCTACTTGCGCTCGCTCTGTCCCTCTCTCCCTCTCTTCTCATTCCCTCTCTATCTCACTCTTTCTCCATCTTTCTCGCTCTCTCTCTGAGTAGGGTTTTTTTTATTCTTTTACAGTGCAAAAAATTTGCATTTCATGCAGTAAATTCAATATTATCCTTTATGATTTTGTTGCATGTGTGTCCATGTGTGTGTGTGTGTGTCCTTTTTATGTGCTGCTCCAGCTACTGCGTGGCATATCATGTGCACATTTGTGCCTTGGCATATCAGAGCGCAGCCGAGCTACACAGGACATGCACGAACTGAAGGACTAAGGACTGGGCAGGGCTGTTGGGGGCGTGGCGGCAGCAGCAGCCGTCGCGACTGTCATTTGGCTGATAGACAAGGCTGACTTCCTGCTTTGCCTGGCAGACTGTGCTCGCTCTCCCTTCCTCCCACTCTCTGCCTCTTCCTGTCTCTGTCTCGCTGGCTGGCTGGCTGGCAAAAACATAAACGAAATATCCTTTAGCTGGCGCGGCTCGTCCTAGCTCCAGTCGAAATGGCTTCAAGTGCTTTTGCTGATTTCGGAAATTGGTTTGCATTAGAAATCACTTAAGCGCATAAAGTGCTGTGAGTTATTGCCGCAGGATGTGACCAGGACACTCGTCCTGCAGCCGAGCTGAGGCGAGCCAGCTCGTCAAGCCTTGCCCGCAAATTAATTAAACTGAAATTTTTGCATTCCTTCTTCGACTGCACACCTGAGCCATGGGCGGAACTGGACGGCGCTGGGCGTGGCCATGTACAGCTCCAAGGAACTTCGAGCGCATTGCTGAAATTAAGACATTTTCGGCTCATGAACTTCAAGGGAAAAACATAACCTGGTTGCACGCTTCAGTAGCCCGAGAGAGAGAGAGAGGGGGGGAGAGTGAGGAGATGTCTGTGGTCTATAAGTTCTTGGCAACATTTTGCGCAACCAGCCAGGACGTCGCGCGCTGAGGTGCTGCGGCGCGGACTCTCGCCTGCGTCGCGTCCTTTGGCCGTCAGCTCCCACTGCTGCCTGTGTAAAATGCTTTTTCGCTCAATCTTTGCCCGTGCAACTTATTTAGCCCATAATAATCTAACCATTTTTGTAGCTCGCCCAGTCGGTTTCTCTACTCTTTAGTTAGCTTCCTTGGCGGAAAGCTGGTCTCATCTTGTCGCTGGGCATTTTCGTTCAGTTTGTGGCTTTATGTTAAACTTAAGCTGTCTTCTTTGTGGAAGCTCCGCCTTGCTGCCGCCCTTCCTTTAATTAACTTCCTTATCCTATTCACTCTCATCTTATCCTTCACTTTATTGGGTTTCCTAACGTCCTCAGTCGCTTCGGTCTATTGCGCTCTTCATTCTCATTGTTTAGCTGGCTCTCATCTAGTATGATCTAAAACTCTTTAAGCTCACTTAGTTTTTCATCTAGTCCACTTCATAGTTTCATTTTCATCATCTATTTCCACTCACTTACTTTCATCATCTTATTATTGGCCTTTCGATGGATCCCTCGGAGGTTTTCTTTGTCTTGGCCCTGTTTCATTTCGCCCGATTCTTATTCGCATAATAATTTTTCACTTTAAGCCCCGCTTGGCTACCTTCAGACTTGCAGTTATATTTTCATTTTATGATTTTCATTTAAGCTCTGACATGTTTCGTCGTCGTGCCCCACGCTGTGTGCGCGTTCCACATCGCTTGCCCAGTCCTTGTCCTCGTTTCCATTACTTTCGCGCGCTGCGTTGCTAATTTTCTTCATTAAACGCTCGAGCATTTAAGGACAACACTGCGGTTAAATGCTGCTCGCGGTATCCAGGCAACATCTAGAACAACAACAACAACATTAACAACAATAGATGCAGCCAGCAGCAATTATGTCTGGCACGTCAAAGTCTCGACCAGGCACGTAAATGACATTGTAAACATCTTTAGCTCATTTCACACAGCGGCAAGTCGCAAAGCTCGCATTGCAATTAAAACGGTTCCACGTGTAAAAGCTAGGATCAAGTTGGACAGCCGGAAGCTCCCTGCGTTGACTCTTTCGCTGAAGTTAAGAAGCTGAAGAAAGCTAGAGAAGCTGGGAATATAAACAAGATTGTTTTGTAAATCTTTCAGTTGAAGCTGCGTTTGACTATGACTGATGACTAAATTGGGCTAGGTAAATGAAGAGGAAGTTCTAGCGAGCTTTACTAATTGAGCAGAGCTTTAAGTAAACTTTGATCCAGCTTGAAGTGCAGAGATGGAATCCCAGTTGAGACTATATAGAAAGGCATTCTTCTATATTTCAGCTAAAGTAGAGCTATTTGAGAACTTTTTGTTATGCTTTATTAAAGCTTTTATTTGTAAAGAGTCATAAACTAACTTTAACTTTAAAGTTTACACCAACTTTAATCATGCGAATTTAGTTAGTCAACTTGTCTAAAGCATAAAACTGATGGATACAAAAACTCAAAGTTATGTGAACTATATATATACTCTATTAAGCTTTAACAGAGTGAACTTACTATAAGTAATTCCCATTCTTCTTTTTCTTAATATAAAAGTAACAATACTCTCAACTTCGCTCTCTCCAGGGTATTTGTAAGCGCATAGAGTGCTGAAAAAATCTCATTTTGTTCAGCTCTTAACTAAAATGTTTTTTCGTTCGTCCTTTGGCTGCAATAATGAAAGAGTTTTCTTAATAAAATCGAAAAGTTTCACTAAAAAATTCATGAGTTTGTGCAAGTGATAAAAATGTGCAAATAAAAAACTAGTGTAAGTGCGCAGCTGACGATGCCTGACTAGAGAATGCCCTGCAGAGTTTGACTCTTTGAGATGACTTTGCTTGTGGCTTGACGGTTGCTTAGTTTTCGCTGAACTTTAAGGGGTTTATTTGGGAAGTGGATCTTATGCTCGAATATGTGTGATATATAAGTATAAGTCCGTTGCTGGATATCGATAAATATCGATAAATCTACAAGAACTTATCCTTAGAGAAATTTATGTTTATTTTCATTCATTTCGATTTAGTAGCTTTTCACGAGCTGAGGCAGATCTTAAGGAGATATTTACTTATATACAAGTCCAGTATATTCTGAATAGAAGTACAACTACATTTACAGGGTATATCGTAAAAGAAAATGGCTAAAAAATGATATGAAAATGAGGTTTATTTTTAGGACTGCAACTATTCAAAATTAGGCCGCGCGAAGCCGTTTGCGCTGGGAACTTTGCGTAAGCAGATACCATGCCCGCCCCTGCCACGCCCAGCTCTTCAAAATGTGCTGCCTGACTGAGTGTGTGTGTGTGTGGGTGTGTGTGTGTGTGGGTGTGTGTGTGGCTTTCGGAGGCTGGCAAAGTTGTGCGAAGTTGTCGATATCAGATTACGCATACGCCACGTTGTCGCTCGTCAGAGCAGCAAAATTTAACGAGCAAGAAAATCACTCCAAGCCGAGTGGGCCCGGCCAGGTGGAGCCAGGGGTGCGGCTCGCCGTAGCCGAGTGCAGGCGTGCAACAAGATGCTTAATGCCACAATCGACGACAGACTTCCTCCTGCCAGCCCAGCCCAGCCCAGCAGCATCCCTCGACTTATAATTTCATTTGTGTTGACTAAAAGTTTAAAGGCAGCGGCGGTGGCTGCTCGTAGCTTAAATGTTGCAGCACTGCTGTCATATAGATCCCCCTGCCAACGCCAGCGCCAACGCCACTGGCTCTAGCTACAGCCCCCGCCCCCCACTGCAGCCCCCATTGAACAACATTGCAACATGGCAGCGGCCGCAATCCCGTCGAGCGTTGTTGCCAACTTTGTCCATTAAAACAAACTTTTCGGCAGGTGAGCGCATCGATGGCTTTTGGCTGCTGCCACGCCCCCAAATGCCGGCGCCCCCAACACCCTTTGGCAGGCCCTGCCCGCATTATTTAGCTCGCAAACTGATACGCCGAATGCAGCCAACCAATTTTGTAATGTGAATTTAATGTCAGTTTTGCGACAGGTGCGTTACCAGGTCACGCCCTAAAGGGGCAGCCAGCCAGAGCTGCCTGAGTGTGTGTGCGAGTGTGTGTGTGTTTGTTGTGCCGTTGGCCAAGTGGATTTTCGCTTTGCAGCCAAAAGCTTTCAGCTCTCGGTGTGTGTGTGTGTGTGTGTGTGTGTGTGTGTGTGTGTTTTTGGCTTAATGCATTGCATTTGCAGTTATTGGCAAAGTTTTGCTGCGGCTTTTGGCCAGCAGACGACGAAGGGGTAGGGGTAGGGGCAGCTGCGAGTTGCAAGTTAGTGAAATTGGTTGCCCAACAGCACCGACAACAGCATTAAACAAATTGCAGCCTCAACTCCATTCAGCCGCATGCAAAAAGGCTCAAAGCCCCAACTCCAACTCCAACTCCAACTCAACCTCAATGGAGCTGCAGGCGCACCTTTTTGCCCAGGCGCATCTAATTAATGAGCAGCAGCAGCAGCAGCTAAAAGGCGCCAGCTCGGACAGCTTGACAGAGAGCTGGACATTTAAGCACCCGCCTCGTGGAGACTAAAACCATTTCGAGTATAATGATAAATGGTCCGAATGAAAAACAGCCATACCCTGCACCCTGTAATGCCCATCAGCTGTATATAGTAATGTAGCGCATCCCACTGTCGAGGCGGTCAGTGACAGCCCCTCGCTGCGATTCTCACAGACAAAGCCTGCCACAGCTGAATCCAATCAAATGAGCATGAAGTCTTCAACAATTGCTTCTGACAATTGAGGAGGCATAGGTATATTCCGGCAGCCGCCCTTCTCAGCAATTCTCATGAATTCAATCGAGATAATTGCGCGTGTGGAAAGGCAATTCTGCAAGGAATTATTATTAATTATTGGGTGAAGACGCAATCCTAACATGGAATTCGACTTAGGCAATGCCAAAGTGATGTATGAAATACGGCCGAGATCTAATGTGAGTGGGCTCTAATTGAGGCGGGAGAGAGGGGGAGGGGGCGGGCGAGGGTAGGCAAATGCATTCGCAGAGCAGACCAAGCGAAATGTGGGTCAAGTCGGAAAGCCGAAAGTCAAATAGAGCGCAAGCTGGATGATAAGTGCGACACGGCTGTAAATGAGTGGGTGTGCGTGAGTGTGTGTGAGTGTGTGAGTGTGTATGAGTGTGCGTGTGTGGGTGTGAGTGTGTGTGGGTGTGTGCGTGTGACAGACTACTTAACACACTGTTGGAGCTGGGGAATGCGTCCGGCGCCACGCAAATTCTGGGCGAAACCAAATTTGATTGTCAACTGGAGAAGACAGAGGAAGAGAGAGGGAGAGAATGGAGGGGAGCTAGTGAGCTCCTCTGTGTAGGGGCTGGTAGGGGCAGCAAATATCGACGCACTTGAGCTCACAAATAATACCGTTAGTTAACATTTGAGTAGCAAACAAAGCTGACACACACACACACCCACCCATACACACACACACCCACACAGGAGACTACACTAAGATGTAAACTAGCAAGCAAAAGGCAAAAGCAGAAGATCTACAAATGTGTGTGTGTGTGTGTGTGTCTCTGCTTGGCAATAAATGTCTCTTGCGGCCAGTAGTAACACAAAAGAAGAAGAAAAATGGGAAGCTGGCAGTTAATGTGGCTGGACCGACTAGGCAATACCCTGCCACATGTTTAAAAGGAGAAAACCCTTGAAGGAAATTGAGAAAAAGCTGAAACTTGAAGGCTCTAGCTAAACATTACAGGGTATTTTTATGTGATGCAGCTTAGTTTATATAAGAAGAGCAACAGATTACCGAAACTCCAATACTTCGCCAGTCAAATAGGGTGTATCCGATTATTTTCAAGTAGTCTATGCAGTAAGTATAGCAAATTCACTAAATTTACAGGGTATAAAACTGCCATGCACATGTCTGTAAGACATTGATGTAAATCGAAAGTGTGTATATATCCATGTATGACATCTTACATGACACACAGTGCAGCTACCCCCTGCTTACAGGGTATAAAAAGTTGCTGCTTAAGTGACACAAAATGCAAAT
This sequence comes from Drosophila pegasa, assembly GCA_035046225.1. Lineage (NCBI taxonomy): Eukaryota > Metazoa > Arthropoda > Insecta > Diptera > Drosophilidae > Drosophila > Drosophila pegasa. The sequence continues at coordinate 3,893,800 of JAWNOD010000525.1, read as the reverse complement.
ACGCCAGCGACAAAGTCACAGATGGAGAACTGACAGCAAACTGAAGCCAAAGCCTAAGCTGCTGTGCGTGTGCGTGTGTGTGCGTGTGTGTGTGTGCGTGTGTGTGTGTGTGTGGTTAGTGGGGCCAAGCAAATGCGTAGACATTGGCTGCCAAAGTCACTTGACAAGCTTCACGGCTTAAGGTTATTTGCACGCCGACACGACCCGCCCCCCGCCTCGGCCCGCGCCGTGGCCGGCGAGCCGCCCGCATTCATGTGATATCCACTCGAAGATTGCTGTGCCACCCACCCTCACCCACCCTCAGCCACCCGGCGAGCACTCCCCCGCGAGTCACTTGTGGAGGGGCTGGCAGAAGTGGCGTCCATGTGACTGATATGTGGCATTGGTAGCCGGCTTAAGATGAAATGTAAACACAAACAGAAGCTGCCTGACATGGCCGGAGAACTTCAAGATGCCACGCCTATACACACACACTTGTACATGGACAGTTTGGTCCTCTTACTCCACAGGCAGGCTGTGGCTGTGTCTGCTTCGCCCGCATCAAGTTCTGTTAAATTATGCGTGCGGCTGGCGGCTGGCGGCACAAATTTTTGGCCCTTTTCCCGCTAGTTTTGTTTGACAATTTGGCAGCTCGTAAAACGCAGCGTCGAAAGCATCAAATGCTCATCTGGCCGCTGCTGGTGCTGCTGATGCGGATGCTGATGCTGCATCATCTAAATCAACTCGCAGTCAAAAGGTTTCGCATCGAAATCCATATCCGCTTCCGCTTCCGGCTCCGGCTCCGGCTCTGGTTCCAGTTTTCGCTTTCATTTTTGGGTCACGTCACAGCGCCAACTGCTGCCCCCGCCCCGCCTACAGCCATAAAAATAAGCGACAATGTCGCCCCTCGATCGTGACCAGTTGACAACTGGATGCGCATCTCGGGACGCGGCTGTAAATTGGCATTCTCTACCACTCGTCAAGCAACAGATGTGGAAATCATCATTTTATCCATCCACAGAATGTCATTTCGAGAAGCTGACAAAGATCTCGAATGGAATTTATAGAGGTGATAGCGGGAGATGCTTCGGATAGAGATTCATCAGCTGTTGATTGTTCCAAGAGAAACTCTTTGATTGGCTGATGCAGATATTATAGATGAGGTCTGAAAAAAAGACTGACTGCCTGATTGATTGGTTGACTGGTTCTCACTGGTTCAGTCACTAATTGATTGATTAGCTGACTGTCTGATTGACATTGAATAACTGATTCAATGGAAGATTGGCTGATTGATTGCTAAACTGATTCAATGATTGTGACCTGGTTCGACTGACTCACTGTCATTGATTGATTTGCTGACTGACTGACTGATCGGCTCATCGCCTGATTGATTGAGTTCACCACGTGACAAACTTGCACTGCGAAATAATTGACTGACTGTTGCTATGATTGATTGACTGATGTACTTATAGACGGCTTGATTGTCATCCTGACTGAGTAACTAAATAAATGATTGACTTGCAAAGCAATTGATTGATGGGACTGGCTAGAAGCTTAACTGAATTACTATATACAATATATGAATGCCCAACTGCTCAGCTGATTGAGTGTCTAAGTTACTGTCTGGCTGCTTGATTAATATAATGAGCTGACTGACCACTTACAAACTGATTGATTGATGAAGACACTGTCTGATTGACTGACTCCTTCAATAATTGACTGCATTTCTAATGCCCAACAGTCCAACTGATTGATTGAATGACTTTCATTCACTTGCCTGACCTCACTGCCATCTTTATGTCAGTTCACAGTGCAAAGCAGCGCAAAGTGATCTCTGGAGCAATCTCAATTTGATGTATGACCAAGCATAATTTGGTTTGCCAAGCGACATATGCGACTCGTATCAGTGCCCGCTGGCCATCTGCTTCATCAGATTCCCTGCAATATTGTTGACACTGCAAGACACTCTATTTGACTACCTGAAGCTACTGTCTGTCATGGTTATACAACACTTGCACAGATGCAAAAGGCAAATTTTATTTAACATTTAGCTTAACCTAATATATATATATATATATAGATATGCTATATGTATGTATGTGAATGTGTATATTTCTGCTTTAGATTTGCTGCACGTTGGCTGTGATTCCTTTGGCATTTCCATTTGCTTCTCTAGTTTGCATAAGGCTTTCAGCTCACTGGCGCCCCTTTTTGGTCTTTTTCGGTTTACTTAGGTATTTAACATTTAGTATTCTTATGCTTACGGCCACCCATTCTCCTGGTGGTTATTGTTGCTGCTGCTGCTGTTGTGCTTGTTGTTCCGGTTGCCCGGACAACCCATTAAAAGGTATAGGCTCGATGCCCGAGAAGGGTAGGGCGCCTAGCGCAGCCACCTACAACGTTCCCCCGTCACGTCAATTCAATACGTTTAAAAGTTCATTTGCTGTTTAGCTTGGTCATTATGTGCCTGCCTGCTGCCCGTCGGACAGTCGGACGGAGGGACAGGCCGACTGACTGGCTGGCTGGCTGGCTGCCTGGCCGTTCCGGCCTTCTCGGTCTGGGCCTTTGTCGGCTGGGCCATTAAATGGGCACTCAATGTGTTTGTCTAACTTGCCATTTGCGATGATAATAATGTCGTATGGCCGTTACATTGATGTTGCCTGGCTGCCCCCGTTACGGCCGAGCAAACGAACAGCCGGACGGGCGGACAGTCGGACAACCCGTCCAATCGTACGGCCGGACACTGTTTTGTTGTAGCTACTCATTGTTATGCCATGCTCTCACCAAAGGCGCATGCATTACTTGGCCATGCTACGAATTTCTATCCATTTAGCTGCAGTTGTCCTGGGAGAACTGAGCTGTCTGCTTAGCTAGATTAATGCAAATTGGTAGAGTTAGTATTGGCTGCCTTTATTTATGAAATATATGAAAATCATAAGAATCTGGTTACTTTATCTTGTGGATGTCATAGAAATAAAGCTATAAAAACTTTGAATTTATAATTATGCATATAATAGATAATTTATATAAGAATAATATATAATGATGCATATAATAGATGTATCTATATATAAGAAAAATACATCATAAAAATATATAAAAAGTCGAACTATTATAAACTTTAAAGGATTTAAGTTTTGCAGAACATGTAATGTTCTGATTAGCATTTGTGAATGTATTTTCAGTCCCCGCTTCAATTATTAAATTTGGGAATAGTAGTATCTTAACACTGATAAGAGAATAGAGCTGATATAACAATTATTCCTTATGATTTTGTATAAGTCGAATATCATCGATTCGATCTGTTTTCTGCTTTAGTTTACTTCAAAAATGTCAAAGCTGAAGTGACAGTTTCCAAACCTATAGCTTATATATTATGATTTTCAATAGGGGTATTATTTACCAAGGGATTACATACCGTCGGATGACTTCCTTAACCCCACCTTTTATAGAAAGCACTCTAGGCATACATTTCTTATGTTTTTTTTTTCTTCCTAAAATATAACTTAAGAAAGGTTTTTCTCAATAGTTCGTTTGGCAAATATTCGATTGAGTTTCGTTAATTACAACTCAATCCTGTCAGTTCAATTCCTTAAAGTTCATTTAGAATAAATCTAGATAAATAAATATAAATAAAAATAGTCAAAAATAATAGTCAAAAACGTTGCATTAATTCATTAAAGTTCCACACAAAATCTCTGACTTTTATCTCCCCCCGAGTCAAGTGCAGGGTATTCAAAGTGCGGTAAAGTTCGGCTCTGGCCACAGCTCTTGCTGTTTGCTGTTGTTGTTGGCTATCGATATATATTTCCAAATCGTTTGGCTTGGCGTTTTGATTTCGTTATCAGTTTTTATGTTTATAAGTGCGACACACACACACACACACAGCAACACACACCCCATACGTGACTCTCTCTTAGTGAGTGTGTGTGTGTGTGTTGGTTGTCTGGGTTTTATTTGTGCGCTGTTTGGTCAATTGGAAAACATTTCGTAGCAGACTTTTTGGCGCCCGCCTCGCAAAAACTCTGCTCGACGGGCGGTCGCCAAACTGATGACGTCCATGAAAATCGGCTGCGATTGTTGTTGTCAGTTGTGGTTGTTGTTGCCAGTCAGTTGTTGTTGTTGTTGTTGCTGTTGTTGTCAGTTGCTGCTGCTGCCGCTGCTCGGCATAATGGCGTCGTTATTATTTTGGCATTAAAAAGAATTAATACGCTTCAATGGACTCTCAACGTAAATAGATCGTTAGGCAGCGCGCCAACAACAGCAGCAGCAGCAGCAGCAGCATTTCTTTCTGCCACGCCCCCTTCGCTTGCCTTTCCAGCATTTTCTTTGCATAGCTGTGAGTGTGCTTTGCCAGCTCTTTATCAATGCACGCTTTGCTAGTTTTGCTAGCTTTTCACTTTGCTTTGTCACGCAATCGAGAACAATTTTTGGCACTTCACATGCAAAAAAAAGCAGCTTACACACACGCGCACACCCATACACACACACACGCACACTCATCCACACACTTTGGCTTTGTGAAGTGACTCTCGCTGGTCGAAATGGGCCACCAAACACTTGACCAGGCTTCAATTGCTCCTCCACCTCACATCACTCTCCATAAACTTTCATTGTGTGCAATCTCTGCCCGCCCACTCCCTCTTTACCTCTCTCCCTCTTTCTCATTCTGTCCCTCTTTAATGGCATCGCTTTGAATATTTCATATTTTGTAAGTGAATTGTTTTTTCATAAAACGTTGATGCAATTGTTTCAGGTCTTTAGCTTGTTTTAATACACTCCCAGAGAGTTTTTTAACTTTCTCATGGATCGTATTGTAGCTTAGGTCTAGATGGAGTTAACTTTGTCATAAGTGACACCGATTTGTGATGGGATTTTAACACCGTTTAGAATGTGCCAAGAACGAAATTGAGGATGTTGAAAGAATTTTATTTATATTTTTAAAAAAATATTCCAAATTTTAAAGTTTAATTTTGCCTAATTTTAATTAGTAAATCAAGTAAACTTTTTCGCCCGTCGATGAAAATGAAATCCGATATATAGATATATTTCCCTATAAAGGCTGTCGTTTTATTCTAATATTAGCTAAGCTTTTTTTGTTGCTTTTAGTAGACTAAAACTCACATGGATTACCTAGGATTAGGCTGAGTTTTTTAAGGAACTCTTAAGGAATATTTTCTTTATCAAATCATTATAAATTTCTCCCATTTGTTTTTTTAGTAAAAAAAATACACATAACAAAATAATAATGCAGAAATAATAAAAAAAAATAAACAGAACTTTCAAACTGTTTTTTCCCCTCTTAAATATATATTATATTATTATTATTCATCTAAAAATGTATATATATTTTTATATATATTTTATTTATTATTCTATTTAAACACCCTTTATTTGTCCAAAATATACGGATCATCTTATGCCTGCCTGTCACATAACTAACCACATAGCTAATACTCTCAATTAATCCGCTTAAAGTGCAATAGAGTATGAGCTTAAGTGCGACAATTAATGACCCGCACATCAGGTGAAGTCTAGGATATAGCCGGAGGAGTCAACTGGCACCTGAATGCTCTGCTGCCCCGAATTGAGCTGCTTTCCATGCCGCAAGCTAAGCTCATGTGAATCTCCATAACAATCAACTGCATAGCTGTGACTAGAGTCGGAAAGAGGGAGGGAGGGCGACATTGCATATAGATATATCTATACGACCATCAACATAATTATTTCTATTATTATATGGAGCAGCAGGAGCAGCAACTGGCGGAGCAGCAGGGGATCGGGGTCAATGGCTTGCAAGTGCTTTAAACATTTTTGCGGCGTCGGCAATTTCTATATTTGAATTGCAATAGGAATTTGGCCCAGCTGCTGGGCCCGGCAGCATTTCAATTTAGTTGCACGCAAATATTTAGATTATTTCCAATGCTTCAATTCAAATGCAAACACATACATATCCAGGGGGCGGCCCGTCGGGGCCGAAACGGGGGCGGGCGGGCGTCGCCGACGATGATGAGCAGATACATAAATCCCAGATACATGGCAAATGTATTCAATTGCTGTCAGTGCATATCACTGGCGCACAGAATGGCCTGTCACAGATACATGTTTTGATTTTACACATTTCATGCGGCCTAACGAATACCCTGCCCAGCTGGACGGTTGGGCGTATGCAACTGCAGCAAGTTTGCAAATCAAATGGCAGCTACAGTAGATAAATGGATGAATCTTACTAGGCTATGTAAAGTGTATATGCCTCTCACTCTCTCTCTCTATCTTACTTTTACGCTCTCTCTCTATAAAGATGTCCTTCTCTCTATTAGCAGAGAAACAACTCCATATGCTTATTGCGGTCACTCTTTCTCTCTCTCGCTCTCTCTCTATCTTTTACTCTGTTTACTTAGAGAGAGACAGATCTCTATCTCTTCTTCTCCATCTGTCTCTCCCTATATGTTTATATTTTGTCTCTCACGCGATCTCTCATTTACTCATTCTCTCTCCATATCTTCCTTTCTTTCATTATCCTTCCCTCTCTCTATTTCACTCACCCTCTCTCTCTCTTTCTCTGTCTGTAATTTGTTCTGTCTCTATTTCTCACTCTCTCATTTTTCTCTCTCTCTCTCTTTCAGTCACTTTCTCACTCTCTCTTGCAGTCTCTTTTTCTTTCCTTTCTTTTCATTCATTTTATCTATCTCGCTCTCGTTCCCTTTCTTTTTTCTCTCTCTCAATATATAATTTTTTCTCCCTCTCCCTCTCTTTATCTATCTATCTTTCTCCCTCCCTCTTTCTCTATCTCTCCCTCTCTCTTTCTCTCTCCCTCCCTCTATTCATTAACTAATAGAGCAACAACTCTAAGTCTCATCCTCACTTCACTTCCGCTTCAGCTCCCATTCGTACAGGGTATCTGCTAGTCGTGCCACCTCACTGCCACCAGCTGCCCTCGTTCTGCGCCTACTCGAGCTGTTGCAAAATATTCACATATTTGCATTAATTTACAATAATTGAAGCCTGGATAAAGCGCAGCCATTAAGCCAAACACAAAGAGCTTTTACGGAATCTGTCGAAATGATAAACCTGAGACATTGCACAAATAGTTGACACGCCCATTCGATTGCTGTGGACGTCAATTAATGCTGAAATACGACTTTCACAGAGACGGCTGGAGTCCTTGCATATCTCTCGCCTTGAATTTCGCATTATTTTCAAACAACAATTCAATAGGCATCCATTAGCAAAGTAAGCAGCAGCAGCAGCAACAGCAGCAGCAGCAGCAGCGACGACGTCAACATTTTTGCGATTGTCAACATTTTGAGTAGCAATTTGGCACGCCCACACGCGCCCACACGCCCGCATACAGATGCCAGCATGTAGCACACTTTGAGTAATGCGTTTCCAGCCAACTGATTGCCACTCCAGTTGCAACAGTTGCCGCCGCCGCTGCTGTTGCTATTGCCGCCGCTGCTGCTGCTGCTGCTGCTGCCGTTGTTAGATATGCTGCGTGAAATGCGTTTGATGCAATGCTGCCCCGCCCGCCCCACCGCCCCCACGTCGCCCCGTACCAAAATGATGAATTGAAACAACAACGACGGCATCTACTGGCCGCATGATGCGGGCTACATTGCTGCCAGTGATTACCATTACCAACTGTTGTCGTCGTTTTATATGTTGCTGCTGCTGCAATTGGCAATGCCGGCTGCAGCTCGGGCTTCAGCTGCGGCTAAGGTTTGGCCTTCAGTTGTTGCCAGCGTCCTTTTTTGAAATCATAAATTTTACTACAACAACAACAGCAACAACTGGCAGCAACAACAACAACAACAACGAGCAGCAGCAGCAGCTGCTGCATCAGCAGCATCAGCAATACAAGCGCTTTGCATTTTGTTGCGGCTGCTGAAAAATGTTCAAAAGACCCAAGCAGAATCCCTGGCTAATGAACACCCCACACACACACACACACACACACGCATGTACCTAAAGAGAGAGAGAGGGAGAGTGAGTGAGGGAGAGTGAGTGAGGGAGAGCGAGGCAGAGTTTATGGCTCGTGCAGCACTCAGTGCATTTGGCAATTATGAAATGCACTCACAAATGTCTGTCTCTCTGTGTGCGAGTGTGTGTATAAATATGAGTGACTGCAAGTGTGTGTGTGGGTGTGTGTGTGTGCAGCAAATTTAGAGCAAACGTAAAATTTGCAATTAAATGCCAAAGTAGCATGAAATGCCACGCCCAGCACAGCACAGCCCAGCAGCTAGACGGACAAGCTGGGCCAAAAAACTAGGAATCAAGAAAGACAAAAAAAAGGGAGAGGAAGCCAGAGAGAGGGAGATAGAGAGACAGAGAGATATGAAGAGCAGCTGAGCCAGATGGAGACCGAGCGGTAGAGGGAGGCTGACGGAGGCTGAGTGATAGAGCTCCAAAAAACGGGGTCAGTTGCGCTTCAAATTTTGTGCGTTGTCACATTTTTGGTGTAGCAAACAGGAGCAGCAGCAACAACATCGGCAGCAGCAACCTCCACGACAACAGCAGCAGCAGCAAACGTAAAGCTAACTGCAAACCGAAAAAGAAATAAAATGAAAATTTGCTGTGCACATTGCGTATACGTCACGTTGGACACGATGCAATAATGCCACGGAAATGCATTAAAAAGCGCAGCAACAACACGCAAAAAAACAAGGAAACAACAACAACAGCAGCAACAACAAAGCGACAAGAAAATGACAGAAGGTTTCGATTATATAAAGCCAGCCAAATGGACGCAGTATATGGGAATCAGTTCTGTGTCTGTACTGGCGGACAGGGGAGAGGGGGAGGGGGTAGGGTGCTGTTGGGGCAGCAGGAAGTGGCGCAAGTTGACTGACACTGTGAAGCATTTCGTTGACCCCGCCAACGGCAGCAGCAGCAGCAGCAACAACAACTAGCAGCAGCAGCAGCGGCAGCAGCAGCAGAACTTAATGGACGAACGTTGGGGGCGAGAGTATTTGCCCGGTTGTTGGTTAAAGATTCACAAACATGACAAATGATAAATGGGCAAAAGGATACGCAATGCGCCATGTCCAGGACACAGAAACACAAACACACTCACAGTGACACAGCTGACAGCAACATTGAGCCAGATCCAGATTTCACAAATATCAAATGCTTACAGTTGCCAGTCAATGCTAGAGGGTAGCATGTGCTGCAGACCAACTTTGTGACTGATTGAGAGAGAAAGAAAAGGAAGAGAAAAGTGGGAATTGAAGCTGATTTTGCAATGACCCACTCAGAATAATATATGTAGCTGTATAGAGATTGGGTATACCCTACTCCACCATATGCATAGGGTATACAAGGTGTAGCACTTCAGAGCAGTCCAGCTGCTAAGCCCCAAGGCGTATCTTTCAAATTTCAAAATGAGCAGCAAAGGAAGTGTGCAAAATGCTAAAGTATGACAACACTAAATGGAATCAATCACCTACATATATCCACTCTTGAGAGATCTGTCCGTCTATCAATAATACTCTGTAGTCAATCGACATCTTTAGAATACAAATGTGTTGCATATAAGTGATGAAATTGACACTTGCATATCATAAAGGCCGCATATCATAAAGGTCAATCAGGCAACCAACCAATCAATCAAGATTTATCAAGTTCTTTCATATATCATAAGAGTAAGTATATTGTCACTCAAGGTAGTATTCCTCTATATTAGTCATACATTGACCATAAGTTTTATAAAAGACATGATCAATCAGGAAATCAATCATTAAAAAAAAAATCAAAAAGAATCTGGTTAAAATCAAATCATCATATATCTTTACAGCGAGTCTACTTTACTTACTCCAAAGAAATTTGCCGCTATATTAGTTATATACTGACTATAAGTACGCTAAAAGACATGGGTCAATCAGTCAATCAAAAAGAGAAATCAACGTTAATCGAATTTCCATTCATATATGATTAGAGTAAATATATTATATAAACTCTAAGGCGCTTAGCCTCTGATATGGAGAAAACACTTAAATACTTTAAAGGATTTGGGTCAATAAGTCAATCAACATAAGTCAAATTTGACGATTTATGATCTTAACAAAGTATTTTATATCAAATACTCATTGACATATCTGACTTGATCTGTGAAATAATTTATTTGCTGACTATAAAGACAATTTCCAATAGGTCATATCATAGGCCAATCAGTCTGTCACCAAATCAAATTTAAAGATTTATGATCTTAAGACTTACCTCTATATCAGAAAGACAATCAAAGTATACTCGAAATTGATGATTGTGAAGAAAAATATTTGAAGTATCTCAAAAAAGTATCTTTTTGTTCATTCACTTTTGATAATAAGATTCAAGAGATGCTTTCATTGTTCACTCTAAAGATGCTTGCCTCTATATCAGGAGTACTCTTGAAAGAAATTTGGTCAATCAGCCAATTAAGTTTGATGGTATTAAGGAAAGGAAGTATCTTAAGTATCTTTAGTATCAAAAAGTATCTTGTTCAAATGTTCATTCGCATATGAGACTTGAGCCTTGAGACACTTTATGTGTTCTTCCTCTTGATCTAACGACATTCCACTCCACCCATTATAAAAGAGCTCTCTCTAAAATGGTCTTCCTCCTTGGCCTCATTTGCATGCGACGCTTTGAACGATATTTGGTCCGAGTCTATTTTCTTTTAATTAGCAATTTCTTTGCTCATAAATATTCACGACTCGCAACTTGCTTCACTCTAATGGCTGCGATTGAGAGTTGTTCGCCCATTGAACTGCTATTCGATTCGGTGTTATAAACATATTCGGCAACTGCTCGAGTGGCATTCGATAGTGGCACGCCCCCGTCCGCTGGGCCAGTGGCCCATTCACATGGCTGATCGCAAAAATTAATTGATTTAAACAATTCGAAACGATTTGCACATTAAAACTCGAATGGCCAGCAAATCAAATTGAAATGCCAAATGGACGTCCGTTTCGCATTCGCATTCGCATCGACCGCATCCGCAACGGTGACGGTGACGGTGACGGCGACTGTAACGGTGACTGTGACAGTGACAGTGACTGTGACTGCGACTGCGACTACAACTGTCAGTGTGACTGCTACACATCTGGGTCTGCGTCCGCTGCCCTGAAACTCTCGGCATGAATTTAATTTTGATTTTTATTTGGCTTTTTATTCGGTTTTTAAGCGTCGGACGATTTAATTGAATCGCACGCGACCCAGTTACCCAGGCAAACGCCTCGCGCACCCCTCGCACCCCACGCACCACGCTGTGGCCCACCATGTGATTATGCAAAGTGGCGCCCAACGTGGGGCATTCGATGTGTTTGCTAATTTTATCGCTGCCCACAGCTTCTCGACGTGGACGGGCGCCAAGGGAGCGGCGTGTGAAGCTCCAACTGGACTTGCCTTTTCCATGTAGCTGCAAATTGAAGTCGTTCCACAAACACATCCCTGGCTACATGTATCCCATCCAGGCACAACACACCCACCCACACACACACACACCTTGTGGCTTGACCCGTTCGGTCTGTGCCATGGGCATCTTAAAGTCATTCGGACACTTGAGAAGCGACAGAGTCGAGTGGTCTGAGCGCCTCTTGAGCTGGCTTCAAATTTCTGGCTCAATTTCCGACAATATTTCCATCTGCTGGATATCAACGTTAAGTTCTTGTTGATTTGCCCAATTAAAAGCGTTCACTTAAGTGGTTTCTCAAACAGCTCAAGGTTTTCATTTAATTACGGCCGAAAACAATGTAAAATTGTGGGCGGGCCCCATCGAATCATAGGCAGAGCCCAGTCGAAGGAAGACAATTTTGAGAACTGTAGTTAGAGTAGCAGCTTAAAGACCTGGACGTCGTTGGATGCACTCGCGGACAGCCGCAAGTCCTATTTCATTATGCGGCTCAATCGCGCTAATTAGCGCAGTTGACCTATTTGCAGCTCCGGGTGATTGATGGATTTGTGTGTGCTTTGGCACTTGGAGCTTGTGAGCGTTTGGATTGGCATTTAAATATTGCATTCGTGTTTAATAATTGAATTCAATTATGCGCCAGGCTGCGCAATAAATTTTGCACAAATGTGACCAAGCGTTGACCCAATCAATCAAGCAATCAATCAATCAATCACACTCTCAAAAAGGAATGCGAAAACAATTAATCAATTATAAATTCCGTTCGAGAAATGTAGTTTTATTTACGCGGCAGAATACCCTGTAAAGAGTAGTGGAAAGAGGGGGAGAGAGAGAGAAAGAGAAGAGAGAAGAAGAGGAAGGAAAAGGAGAAGAAGGAGAAAGATAAGTAGAAGGAGATAAGAGATAGAAGAGAGAGATAGGAGATAGGAGGATAGGAGATAGGAGATATGAGATAGGAGATAATAGATAGGAGATAGGAGATGGGAGATAGGAGATAGGAGATAGGAGATAGGAGATATGAGATAGGAGATATGAGATATGAGATAGGAGATAGGAGATAGGAGATATGAGATATGAGATAGGAGTTTGGAGATAGGAGATAGGAGATAATAGATAGGAGATAATAGTTAGGAGATGGGAGATTGGAGATTGGAGATAGGAGATAGGAGATAGGAAATAGGAGATATGAGATAGGAGATAGGAGATATGAGATATGAGATAGGAGATAGGAGATAGGAGATAGGAAATAGGAGATAGGGGATAGGAAATAGGAGATAGGAAATATAAGATAAAAGATAAAAGATAGCGATAGAGAGAGAAACACAGATATGAGACAGAGATGGCGATATATTCTACATAAAATGTAATTCGGCTTAGCCATGCGGTAAATTGGGAATCAAAATTTATTGAACTGTTGTTGGATTTGCGGATTGCGCTGTTGTTGCTGCGCTGATTCTTGTTTTTTGGCTGCGGTTTAATGCAATTTTTTGATCAACACCAGCTGCAAATGCAAATGCGTGTGGGCTGTAGCCGGGCGTGACGTCCCGGTGGGCGGATGAGGTCGAGGGAGTGAGAGAGAGAGAGAGAGGGGCGGGTGGCCTTGCCGTGTTTGAGGTGCAGTAAAATTCTGTTGATGATCAAATTCGTTGAATGTGCGCGAATGTCGCTGGCAAAATGTCAATTAAAATTTTGCACAAATTGCGAGAGTGTGCGTACGTGTGTGAGTGTGTGAGTGTGTGTGTGTGTGTGTGAGTTAATTTGATTTTAATTATGTAACACCGGCTGAGGCTGCACTCCTGGCTGCGGCGCTGTTATTGTTTCGGTTTGTTTCGTTTGCGGTTAATCAGCTGCCCGTGGCATTAATATTTTGATTGCCACATGCCGCAGCGGCAAATGCAGCACAGCAGCCCACTAAGTGTTGCAGGCAGCCACAGAAATTGACAATTAAAAATAATTTGAAATGCAGACGCCAAAACGTGCAGCGACAATAAAACGAGCGCATTTCATTAAAATTTCAAGTCAACTCAACTGTGCCACACACACACTCACACACACGTGCGCGCGTGTGCATGTGCACAACAGGCTGACAGCCACGCCCAGCCGCCCACCACACACACAGCAGCGAGTGCGAATATGAAAGCGGCAGCAATTTAAAATTAGTAAAAGTTAAAGCACAAAGGGTAGGACGAAGGGGGCTGGGGCCTGCCCCATGGGAGCAAGGGAGTGTGGGAAGGAGGGGGTGCGGCAGAGCAGTCGCCTCGAGGGGCAGAGGGCTGAGTGTGTGCCGGGCTAGCTGAGGTTTGGCTAAATGGGAGCAACACGAGCTGGCCAGCAATTAAAAACAAGCGAATATTTGCCGCCGTCAAGCGAATGGCAGGCGAAATACCCTGTAAAAGTGGAGAAAATGTGAGAACGTTGGAAATTAAAAATAAAATTAAATTAATTTAAATATGAATAAAACTATTATTGAGTTTTTTTGCAAATAAAAAAATATTTAGATAAAATTAAAGTTAAATAAATATTAAATATAGGAATATTGAATATATTAAAAAATATATGAATATAAAAAATATAATCAAATTATAATTAAAAGTATTTAAAATTAAATATGAATTTAACAAAACTAAATAAACGTTTAATTAAATTATAAAAAAATATAAATAAATAATAATAAGTTCATTCCGAATAAAATTGAAAATGTAGTTAGAATCTTATAAAATAAATAATAATTTAATCAATTTAAAAAAATTAACTTTATGAATTTTAAATTATAATTAAATTAAAATTAAAACTAATTTACATTTAAATTAAATTTAAAATAAATTAAAATGAAATTAAAATAAAATTTAATATTACATACAAATTATTTAAAAATGAAAAATGAAATTCTGATGCATTTTTCACAGTAAAATCCCAACTACGTGCTTACTCGTCTAGGCTCACATCGTATATACTTGCTATTCTTCTGCGCTCTCAAGTGCAACATAATAAGAGAGGGTATCTTTTTGGGGGCAGCAGTTGGAGCTGTTATTGTCGCCTGTCTGTGAAACTCAAAACGTGCAACTAAACTGCAGCGTTTTACAGACAACTTGCCACACTGGCCGCACGGTCATGCCCCACTGGCTAAGCCCCATCCGCTGCTGCTTCACACTCGCTGTTTATAGGCTACCAACACCCTGCGTCCGCTCCCACTCTCTTTCTCTCTCTCTCACTATGTTCGTGTTGGGCCCGCTTTATGGGCCTTAAAGCGTGCGGGCCAAGCCGCTTAAGTGGGCTGTTAAGGGCTTGTTAATTTTATTGATACCAACGCCCGATCGAATGTTGCCAGCCCCCGCTCAGTAAGATATGGAGGCGTGGCATATTGGGGAAACGGAACTCGGGTGGCTGGCAACAATTGGAGCAAGTGGTGCATTGGCACTCGACGTTGACATGCTCGACACATGTTGCGGCCAGGCAGAGCCCCCAAGGATGTGCGCCAATTTATGTACATGTGTGTGTGAGAGGGGGGTGTGGGTGTGGGTGGGTGTATGTGGCCTGCATTGGCATGCAAGAAGTACAGCAGCTGACCTACTGAAGTCCAAGCCAGGCGTAGCCCAAAAGTCAAAGGCAAAGTTGGCCACTGAGCAAATTGAGCTGAAAATTTCATCAAATTAAGAAATGTTGACAGACAGACTGAAAAAGAGAGGGAGTGAGAGGGAGAGAGATAGGCAGATGGACAGACAGAGGATTGAAAATGAGGTCGAATGTTCAATTAATGAACAAGGCCACAGAAATATGAAAATCTCATTAAAATAAACATTAAATGAAGCATTTTTATTGTAATTATTATTATTGTAGCGACAAATGGGATATGCTGAAACCAATAATCAGGCCTGCTCATCACAGTTCTCTTTATAGCCATACATTCCAGCAGGCATCCAGATTACTTACCCATTGCAACTCTGTAAAAAAAGTCCGCATTTAGAAGAGAATAAAATTGGTTTCTTAATATCTTGAATTTCAGTTTATTCATTATTCCAATCGCTGGTAGACCCTAGTATATATATATATATATATATATACATACATATATATATATATATATATATATATATATATATATATAGGTCGTATTATAGCTTAGTAGCCTTTAGTAGTTACCGTTCGATCTGTTCAGCTTTTACTGTTCCATGTTCTCTGCACCCTCTAATCGAGTCAATCTTTTGGCTAACTGGGCTATATATATACATATATATATATATACACATATATATCGAGTATATATATATACATATATATGTATTTTGGCATACCTTACATACACATACACATTCATATCAATTATCAATTTAATGCATAACTTAAGTTAAATAACAATCACATTTACTTATTCTGTTTTATTTTCTGTTTTTGTTTTTCTTCTCATTTTCATTTTGCATTTTCTTTTCGATTTTTGTTTTGCTTTTGGCTTTTCCTTATTGAAAGAAAAAAAAAGATTCTGGCACTGGCCTAGAGTGTAGTTTCTATTTGGGATTATTTAAGTATATATCATATATCATTTAATCAGTTTTATATATTTTAATTATATTTAGGTGTATTCCGTGCCTGCTCCTAAAAACCGCGAATTGTCAATAAAACAATTGAAAACAATCGAGAGATAACAAAAAACTTAAAAAACTTTCGTTCGTTCGTTCGTTTTTGGAACCGATCGGAACCGATCTATATAACTTGCTATATCCTTTGGGTATTGCATATATAATTCTCTACTTGTAAAAAAAAAAGAACACGTACCACTTGCAGTGCACGTATTTCTCTTAATTTCCTTTGATTTATTTATCATTTATCCTTTAGTTCTATAATATTTCTTCCTCATCTTTCCTATAATTTTGAGTTTTCTTTTTTGTTTTTCGTAATAAATGTTTTTACGTCTATTTATTTTGAGAGTTTTTTTTTCTTTTTCTTTTGCTTGTATTGTATAATTCTTTACGTTGATTTCATTAATTATTATTTTTTTTCGGAGTATTCAATTGTTTATCTTAGTTATACATAGTACATCCATACATATATAGTTCATGCTTTGTTCTGAATTTGAAGTCCTCTGTTTTGTTTTGCTTTTAGTTTTTAGTTTTTTTGTGTTTTACCAAAAAGAAAACTATTAGCTAGTCGCTAGTGGTTCAAAGATTACACAAGTTGCTCGCGTATCGTATTTGTATAAGTAAAGTTCTTATATATTGTATAAATTGTTATTGTAAATTGTGTTTTTTTGTCTTGTTCTATATAAATTTCGGCACATTTGATTACGTTTCACAAAGAAAATTGAAAATAAATGTCAATAAATATCGGAGTACGAGACTTGTTGATGCGCCCTGCGCGCATCCTCACACCTGCTTGTGTCTACCTATGCCAAATGTATATTGATTCGAAGAAATACTTTAATGTAAACCGTTGACACCTAGAAATGATGGCACACCAAATGTGACGGTGCTGCTGCTTATAGAAGCTGAGTTCACTGGGTTAGTGGCGGAAATAATAGGACTTATCAGCAGAGCTGCTGCACTTATATAGCTAGGATTGAGCTTAGTTTGCACACCAAAATGCAAAGCTGTGTTGCTTGCAGAAGCTGAGTTCACTGAGCTATCTCGAAAAATAGTGGGATCTTTCTGTATATCTTTTGTATTTACTGAGTTTAGCTTGCGCTTGAGCCGTAGCCCGAAAATCCAAGTTATGCTGCTTGTAGGAGCTGAGTTCATTGGGTTAGTTATGATCAATTGAAGGTTATAATGAATTGAATATTGGATGTGCTTAGCAGAGTTCGAATGCAGTGCCCTCATCAAATTTGATAGCTCTAATTCTAGTGCAAGCTGAGTTCACTGGGTTAGTAGCTGTGGTTAAATACTATTAAACGTTGCACTGGCATAACTAACACCGCGGCAGCCCTATCTCTTACAACGGCAGAGTTCACTTTGTTATGCGCCTCCATAATAGCTTGCGCAATCAATAGATAGCTGAACAATTTGTGTGCAAACAATTAAAATGTATTATTTATGCATTCTCTAATTGTGTTTCGGGTATTTTGTATATCATTGTTTCTGTGGCGTGGCGTGGCGGGAGGGATGGGCTCTTGGATTGTTTTATATTATTTGGTTTCGGTATTTGGCTTATTTGTTAGTTATTTGTAGATAGACATTGAAATAGCTGTAGCCGCAAATAGACAAACAATTAATTATGTTTTATTTGTAATATTAATCGCGTTTGAATTGTTCTTAAATATTATTTTCGCTTTTTCTTATATTTTTCGTTTTTCGCTTTGTTTTTGTTTTTCATATTTTCTTTTATCAATACTTGAAAAATCAACAAACAGTTAAGTGGAAAAATTGAAATTCTTTTAGCATTTTTTTTTTGTATTTTTTATGTTAGTATTTTTCTTACTTGTTTTTTTTTTTTTTTTTTGGTTATTTTATGCTGCCTAACGCTTAGTCTAGCCTAAACATTTGACGCACACACACACACTCGTGTGCGGGTGGGGCCACTCGCCCACCGCTTGCAAAAAAAAAGAGACAACACCACTTTGATCGAATGTCTAAATAGCTTAGATATTAGTATATATTGAGTACGCTTGCATATCATACCTCTCCCAACTGCTTACAGTTCCGTCTTACTCCTCCTCTTCCGCTGTAGTCCTGGCTGCTTCTTCTGCTTCCTCTTCTTAACTGCCATTCACATCGACGGCCATGGGCTGCGGCACCGCATGTATGCCATTGGCGAGGCTGCCCGCGCACAGTGTCGAGCCGTTCGGCGAGGCGGGCGGC
Source organism: Drosophila pegasa (assembly GCA_035046225.1). Taxonomy (NCBI): domain Eukaryota; kingdom Metazoa; phylum Arthropoda; class Insecta; order Diptera; family Drosophilidae; genus Drosophila; species Drosophila pegasa. Next base: position 3,875,647 of record JAWNOD010000525.1, on the reverse strand, counting down.
GAGGCTGGCGGCGAAGCCGGCGGCGTCAAGGTGGCCGGCTGCTCCTGCCCATTGCCGGTTCCGTTGGCTGCAGTGGTGTTTGGTGGTGCGCACATTTTGCCATTGGCCAGCTTCAACTGTTGCTCAACCAGCTGCTTCTCCTCGATCTTGTTCTCCTTATCCTTAGCCTGCTCCTCCTCATCCTGCTCCTGCTCCTGCTGCTCCTCCTTCGCCTCGTTGTGCTGGTGTCCATTTCCATTTGGTGCCTCGTTGAGCGGTGGCGGTGGTGGCGGCAATGAGTCCAACTGATTCGACTCCATCAGCGTAAAATCGTTGAGCTCCTTAATCTCCTCGGTCGAGGGCGGCGCCGGCAGACTCATCAAGCTGTCATAGCTGTTCTCTGGCTCCTCCTTGACCTGCTGCTCCTTGACCTCCTCCACATTCACAGTCACCTGCTCAGCCGCTGCTTCGTTTGCATTGCCAAAGGCAGCTGGTGCTGGCACCGGCTCCTGCTCCTGTTGCTGCTGTTCCTCCTGTTGCACCTGTTCCTCCTTTTGCTGCTGTTCCTCCTGTTTTTCCTGTTCCTCCTGCTTTTCCTGTTCCTCCTGTTTTTGCTGCTCCTCCTGTTTCTCCTGCTCCATAGTTCGTTCCGGCTCTATTTGCGGTCCATTGTGAGTTCCAAGCTCCAGCTGAGAGCTTATCAAGATGGGCGTGTTGTTGGCATAGCCAGGCTGCTCGATGACATAGAGCTCCTGGTTGCCGTAGGAGTAGCGCTTGTTCGAGTCGCTGGAGGAGGTGGAGCTCAAGTCGGACTGGGAGAGACCCGTCTGGGACTGTATGCGCTGTTCGCGGTCAATGTCGTGATCCTCGTCGGGGAGCAGCTGCTCCTCCTCGATGAGCTGCAGGCCAACAGCCGATGCGACTCCAACGGCAGCTGGTTGATTGGCGAAATCGCTGGGCGGTGCGTGGATCTGGACCTGCTCATGGCTGGGCGGCAGGCTGCGCTCCTCGAGCGTTGCCAGCTTGTTGCTAGTGTCGAAGGGCAGCTCAGTGATGTCGACGCCGGCGGCGGGGCTGTCCGGCGGCTGTTTCGAGTCGATGCCGCGCGCCACCTCCACCACGAAGACGCCGTCCTTGTCCGTGTGCATCTTCGTCTCGCGGGCGTTGCGCGAAATGTCCTGGATTCCGGCAAAAAGAGACAGACAGAGGGAGAGAGAGAGAAGAGCGACAAATCAGCTACGGAGCGTCAACCGTTTTACAACACTTGCAACGGACACAGATACAGTGTGAATGAACAAGGCAAAGGGGGAGAGAGTAGAAGTGTTCGAACTGAAGATGGAAGGAGTGCTAAATGCTTGACAGCAGTGGCCGGGAGACAAATCGAGTGGCTGCCAAGCGGAAAGTGCCGAAAATTGCATTTGCATATGCTTTGCCCTATAACAAATTTACACCTAACACAGAACAAGAGAGAGATAGTGTGAGAGAGTGAAAAGGGAATAAGAGAGAGACAGTGTGTGGGAGAGAGAGAGAGCGAGTGCTTTGCACAGGTGTGACCGAGCTGGGCTGCTTGACAAATAACTAACACTCGACTGCAGTCAGAGTGTGGCCCAAGGGACGATAAGACAACAATTTAAAAGTCACTTTAAGGGACTGCTCGGCTAGTAGATACCCGACAAAGAACATAAGGGCTTATGAGCAACTGAGCTGATGGAATCGAGTTCACAGAAAAGTTTGTTTTAAAATGACTTTTTTAATAGTGGCAAAAATACCCTGTAGAAAAGAGAGCTTTATAATATTTCTGCATTCTAACTGAGGATATTTAATTGTAGATATGTATATATTGATAGCCTAAGCTGTTGGTATCTAGAAGTAAACTAATTTAGGCTGAAAATCGATAAATATCGATGAAGAGATATATTAGTTCTTCACATATATTTGAAACATATTTTTCCATAAAAAAAGAGATTAACTCACTTATTAAAATATGTCATATATTATATTATATCATCAGCACTTAGTTCAGAACACCTTTTAAGCGACTTTCATTGGGTACAGGGTATACCAACCAAAGGCGAGAGGAAGGTACAGGGAGGGGCTTATCTAAAGCGACGTCAGCCAAAGGATTTCCCAGCAGATGCACCAGCCGCACTTGCGCAGGATCGATCACAGTCAAGTTGAGGGGGCGAGAGGGGTAAAACATGAAGAGTTAAGGTTTTTAAATTGAAGAGGGGTAAACATACGCTTAGCACACAATTTCTTATGCTATAGACAGGGCTGTCTCTTTCGCACTCAATGAATAGCTTGATTGATGCCCAGTTGCTGGTCTACTTAAGGATTGATTGATGAGACAAGAGCTAGATGTAGGTTAGTCTGATAAGCAGCTAATGATGTGCGGCTGCACCAAGTGACAGGACGGAAATGGAAACATCACAGCAGCTGCCTCTGTCGCACTCCAATGCAACGAAGGAACGGATGGAGAGAGAGGGAGAGATATCTAAGCAAAAGGGCAAGAGAGACTGCTAGACAAGAGCGAAAGAGACAGACAACTATATATCTAGTTACCAGCTAAAGTACAACATTAAGACACGTTCAGGCAGGCAATATCAATAATACAACATCGACAACAACAACAACAACGACAACATCAACCAATCAATCAATCAATCGAGCATTCAATACTACGACAAAGACGCAGATAATGACATACAGAAGGAAGAAGAAGGAGAAAGAGAGACAGAGACAACAAAGATATTCAAAGAGTAGATGCAGCTCTGGAGATGCACACAAAATCCATAGAAAGAGTTTTTTTTTTGAGGTTCCGGAACTAGCTAAGCAACTATGCGTGTGAACTAGTTCATATGAACTAACAACAAAAGTTGATATTTCTACAAATTGGTATATATAAATGAACTAGTTCAGTAAAAAGTTAAGTCAAACACCTACAAAATGTGAACTAGAACAAAAAGTGAACTAGTTCAAGACACTAAAGTCAAAGTAACTTTGTAAATTTCTACTTTACATTAAAATATTACTAAAATAAATATTTCAAATGAACGTTCATTTGAACAAGTTTATTGAACTAGTTCAAATTAATGCGAACTGTTTCAGTTTGTTAATTGATTGACATTGCGTGCAATGCTGACTAAAAACGCAGTATAAGTTCAAAGAGCTAGTCTGTAGTTTCGATGGAACTAGTTCACATGGCAAAGAACTCTTGCTGCGATCAAGTGTGGATCCATCACTAGTCTCTATGGCAGTGCGAGTAAAAGAGACGACAACAGGCAAGACAAGACAAGCAGTTGAGCAGCCCAACAGCTGTTAAGTAACAGCGCGACGCGACAGATGTTAGCTAACAGCTGCTCAAGCTGCCCACAGTTGAACTTACATGGCGCTCTTCGGTGACAACAATCAGATGATTATCTTTGAGCGTCATCTTTGTGACGGAACCGCTGAACGCGAAGGCAGCCCCAGAGATTGTGGGCGTGGTGGCACCCGTGGACGGGGGCGTCAGAATGTCGGGGCTCGTCTCGAACTGAAACTCAATGCACTGCACCCCGCTGGCCAGCGCCAGCGACATGGAGCGAATGAGCGATGCATTCGGCTTGAGACTCAGTTCCGGATTCGGATTTGCATTCGTTGCCTGTTGATTGCTCAGCTGCGACGTTGGCGACGAGAAGGAGGCGACCGACGAGGACGACGACGACGTCGACTGCAAAGTAACAGAGTGCACAGGCTTTATATTTCTTTCAGTGCACACACACACACACACACACTCGCACACACACTCGCACACGCACACACTCGCAGCTGAGCAGAATGGAGAAGCCAAACTTGAATTGGTTTTGCGAGTTGCCGCAACTATTTGAATGCATTTCAATTACGTTCTGGAAATGTTCGCAAATTTACGCAACATTTTTGCCATTGTTTAAAGGTTCGCAGCGAATGGGCGGCGGCGGGGCGGTGCGCCGCAGCCGTGGCCGTGGGCGTGGCAGGCAGCTAAAAAGTTGCCAACACTTGACGGCATTTGCCTCCGAATTTCAAATTTCAAGTTTTTCGTTGCGTTTCTTCTTTCATCTACCACATCATCGTCATCTGCTCGCTGTTGCGCCTTCATCATCATCCTCATCATCATAATGAACGTCATCATCGTGAACTATATCTTGTTGTGCTGCTTCATCATCGTCAACAGCAGCTAGTTGGGCACTTACCTCATGCTTGGAGTCCTGGCCGTGGCCCTGCTCGCTGTCATCGCCAGCGGCACTCGAATTCGCATTCTTGTTCAGCAAATAACTGCGAAGAGAAAAGACAACACGCAGCACGCGCGAAAGAGAGAGAGAGAGAGAGGGAGAGAGAGAGAGAGGGAGAGAGAGAGAGAGGGAGAGAGAGGGAGAAAGTTAATATGAGTAAGAGATAAAGATAAGTAAGTAAAATCCTATGCATACAGAATGTGCAGTCGGATTGCACAACAAAATTTGTTGCCTACTTTGTGTGGCAATCATAGATGTTTGCTTTAGTGCTGCCAATCTAGCACAAAGTGCTGCCCAGCTGTTTAACGAAAATAAATGTCTGTCAGCATGACATAACCCTTAATGACCCCAGCACAGCTCAAATTGTAGCCTAACCTTATGTGTGATAAGTTTTACAGTGCTGCCCATTTGCTGAAAGAGGAAAACTATTCTAAATCAAGAGTTTAGTGAGGGTAAAAGACAGCTCAGTAAAGCTCTTTTAAGTTACAAACGAGATAGCACTAAAGCTCTTTAAAGTTACATAAGGTTAATAAGGTTAGGCGACAGTTTAGCTCACCCCTTACTGTGCTGCCCATTGGCTCGAAGTACAAAAGAGCATAGCTCAACCTCTATTCTTGTTGCCTCATAAACCCCTCTACAGCTCGAACAAAAGCTCCAACCTTTCGCATAAGCGAAAAAAGTTTTGATTACACACAATATGAACAATGAAGCATACTTCATGGAGTGCTGCCCATTCACCATGACAGATGGAAGATTCACAGGAGAACGAAAGGTGAAACATGAAAGAGAGATTAATACTCAAAAGCGTGCTACTCTGGCAACCTTTCAGCCGAGATTACCATATGTACACAAAAATTCGCATGCAAAAAGGTGCTGCCCATTAGCTGTCGTAAAGCGCTCCGATGCAGCACTCCAGAAATGTGTGAGGATTTGTGAATCGATGGTATGCAAACTATTTGAGGCTTCCTAATTTACAGCAGTTTATTGCTACCCACAACAACTATGGCATCCCACTTAAGTGCTGCCCATCTGTCCATGCAAGCACAGGCAGCTTAAACTAGAGGACGAACCAAAAAAAAAAAAAAAAAAAAGGAAACGAGCTTATGACACACTCTTCAGAGCTAAGTGCTTTGGCAAATGCATGGAAAACAAGCGCAACTGAAGGTGTGTTGCATATGAGTTGAGTAATAGCAAATGTTGTTTACATCCTTAATCTACAAGCCCAGCCCCACCAATCCCCAATCCCCGGCTCCCCACTTAAGCCGCCCCCTCCCTGCTCAGGCATCCTTCAACCCTTGGCATACTTGAGAGACCTTCGCATTTTACTCTCGTTTTTAATGCGTTTTTTTCTTTCTTTTTTCCATTTTTTTTTTTTCTTTTACTTTGCAAACATTTGTACAAATTGTCGCACACACACCACTACACACACGCACCACACACACGCACGCACACTCACGCACAACTAATTTCTCGTCTCGACAGTTTATTGTGCAATTTCCTTTCTCAGCCAAACACATGCGTGCCTCAGCTCCCTGGCGCTCGTGTGTGACCACAGTTGGTAACTTGAAAAAAAAAAAGAATACTTGTGCCGAATGTGCTCGACTAACAAATACCCTGCCTTGTCCTTATGTTAAATTGTGCCTTTATGACTCCTCGAGGATGAGAGATATCGATTTATCTACACATATCAAATAGCACATTCGGGATTGAGCTAACAACCTAAGAATCTATGAGTCTATGAGTTAAGTTAAAAATACCTTATCGACATTAGGGATAGAAAGAAATGAGAGCGAGATATCTATATCAATTTATATATGTTATATATGCATAGATATGCCCATATCAAGTTTCCCTCCCAAGTTTGAACTCTGCGCTGCCTTCAGGTGCCTAATCAAACCCATATGCCCAGCCTTCTCGGTCATATTCAATGTGTTCGAGGCATAAAAAAGGCAGGCAAAAATTTATTTCCGCTGCGCATTTGTCGACTTTCATCTCGTGTGGCACCTTTTTGTGGCAACTGGCAACTGGCAACTGGTTTGCGGTTGCCATTTTGACGTTTTATGCGTTTGCTGTGGGGCATGCAGCGGCGGTGGCGGTGGCGCCTCTCGCCTTGTTAGCTTCAATGCCACTTGCCATCTTCATCATCTTCACTTGTCTCTGTCGCCCGCTCCCCGCCGCTCTCTCTGTCTCTATCCTTCTTTGAGGGGGGGCCGCTTCCGCTTCCGGCGCTGTCTGTCGACGCGCCCGCCGTTGATTTGTGGCGCCTTTAGATTTTCGGGGCAGCTTTCATCTTAACGCCCCGCCCTTGCCCCCGGCCCCGTCCCTGCGCCCTTCACTCAGTTCCTGTTCCTGTTACTGCCTCTGCTTCTGTCCCTCTTCCCACGCCCAGAGCCACGCCGCCACGCATGGCCTTCATTTTGTTTGGCATTTAGTGCCCGCATATAAAAAGCAACGGCAACAAATTCCCATTTACGTGGCGTGCTCGAGATTTATGTGTATCGCAGGAGGCTGGCGGCAGTTGCGACGGCAGGGGCAGGGCCAGTGCCAGTGCCAGTGGCAGCTCCTGCTCGAAAGGATGTTGCGTGCTGACATTGCGTCACACCCAAGTTCTGGCTAAGTCACAGATTTGCTGCGAGAAATAAAATGCCAGAATGAAGCTGATAAATGCGATTTGCCACGCCTACCCCAGCCAAGTCAACTCCCATGTGTATTATGCTTATTTCAATGGCGTGTGTGTCTGTGTGTGTGTGTGCAGGACATGTGGGTATTAGTCAAGCCAAGCTGCTGCTCCTGCCACCAGGTAACCCTTTGGGCGCTTTGAAATCAACTGCAGCTGGCTTGCCCCCGGCTCCGCCCGCTGTCTTCCCGCCTTCCTTCCTTTCTTCTTTTTTGTATAATAAACAGCGCTTCGGATTAGTAGGTAGTTCCAACCTGCTTGACGTTGTCTTTGCCGCGCGTGCTTATTGCCACCATTTGGCTTTCAATATCTTCCCCTCGAACCCCCCCTCCCCTCGCCCCTGAGTCTGTCAGCTCTTTCAGCTCCATTGAGCATTCGCAATTATTTTCGAGTTTTATGCACGTTGCAGCTAAGAATTCCGAGGGATCCCTCGAAATGCTGAAAGACGTTGCAAAGTCTTGGCATTGCCATAAAGCGTAGTTGTTTGTGGTAACAGCTGAGGCACAATGTACTTCACCCCTAATAAAAGCTAGGATAATAGAGCTCCCATCTGGGACCCCCATAAGTTGTTATACAAAAGAGCCATCTACTTACCGTACGGCACAATACATGGACGTGAGTAGTCCAGCGGGCAGGACGACTATGATGAGACCCATCGACACGGCAAAGAGATTTAGGAAGCCTGCAATGATTGAGAGTACAGGAAAAGCTGAGTTAGACTCTTAATCCAGCAACTACCGCAGCTCTACTCACCATCGTAGTTGGCCATAGGATCCTCGGATAGTGCCGTGGCATTGCCCATGCGCTCGCCGTGCAGCAGTGGTGCCATGGCAGACGCGCCAGCCGACTGGGTGCCCTTGATGCTCTCATTGTGCAGCTGGAGCGTGGCATTGAGTAGCTCCGCCACGGGCAGCTCCTCGCGATGCAGATGACTGAAGCCATGGTTGAGCGACTGATGACTGAGTCCGTGTTGCGCCTGCTCTGCGTCCTGTTGCTGCAGTCGGTGTGTCGGACTCTCGAAGGGGTAGGAGCCCTCGACGCCGTCGAAGCCGCCGCCAGCGCCATCGTCAATCAGATCGCCGCCATACTGAATGGAGCTCTCAATGACGTCCAGATCGTTGGACAGACCCAGCCCGTTGCTCTCGATGTCGTTCTCATAGATGCTGCGTCCCTGTCCGATCAGCTCGCCCGGCATATAGTCGATTTCCTTGAGCTCGATCTGCGGCGGCAGCTCCCCGATGACGGGCACGCCGATCGCCAGATCGGGCAGCACCGCTGGCTGTATGATGATGTCCGGCTGCTGGGAGCTGGCGGGGATTTGTGGTGGCACCGATTGCTGCTCCACCTCAATCACCGACTCACCCACATAGGTCACGTCAAGCGGTGGTGCGCCGTCCGAGCTGGAGCTGGGACTGCGCAGAATCTTCAGTGCATCGGCCGTGTGATGCTGCGGCGAGAGTATAATGTCCTCCTCGTAGCGAGCTGTGACCGCTGAGCTGCGCTGCGACTGCGATTGGGTCTGGGACTGATCCTGCCTGTAGCTGGCGGGAAAGAACTGGTTCTCGAACTGGAGCTTGCGCTGCTGCTGCTCGCTGTTGGAGCTGGCCGTGGGCAGGGACTCGCCCACCTTGACCTCCGTGTTCGATATATAGAAGATGGTGTCGGAGTCGCGATCGATGCTCGGCTTGCGCGGCAGCGGCGGTGGCGGCGGCGGTGGTGGCGGCCTAGGCAAGCCGCCGCGATCGCCGCCCTTCGTGTCCGCCATAAACAGCTCGTCGGCGGCGTCCTGCGGCGGGCGCACAGCCGGCGGCGGTGCGTCCGAGTGATACGGATAGCTGAACATGGAGCTGAGGTTCAAGTGCTCTGCGCTGGCGCTGGAAATGTTCTCGGTGCTGTTGTCAATGATCTCCACCACGAGTATCTCGTCGTTGGGCTTGTTGCCCTTGCCCTCGCTGACCGCCGGCTGGCGGTAGGAGAACTCCAGATCCTCGCTCTCGTTGCCGAAGGCCTCCGACACGTTGATGTGGATCTCGATAGCCGCTGGCTCCGGCTTGCCCACGCCGCCGCTCACTGCACCACCCATGCCTGCTGCGGGTTGGGTGGAGACGTCGGCGCGATCGATTACGTACTGGGTGAAGCGCTCCTGCGCCATGGGCGAGCTGGGCGGCTTGGTGGTGCCCACCGCTGGCTCCAGCGGCAGCGGATAGTAGCCCTGCGTGTCCCGGAAATTCGTTGAGGCCACTATCGAGTCGACTGTCGAGTCGTAGACCTCGATCTGTATGTCGGATATTTTGGACTCGGTGCGCGGTGGTGCGGCCAGCACCGCTGAGCCCGCCACTGTGATCTCGGCCGCTGCCATGGGCAGACGGGTGGTGCTGCTCTGCAGCTCCGGCACCTGAAAGACCGTCGTGGACAGCACAGACTGCGTGTGTGGTGCAGCCGGCAGGGTGGTTGTCGTGGTGGTTGCCGGTCGCTGCGAGCTGCTCTCCACATTCGGCTCGAGCAGAGCGGTTGGTGCCAGAATCTCCACAATGCGTCCCTCTCGTAGCTGTTGCTCAATGGTCTCTGACTGCTCTTGGTGGTTGGGCGCCAGTGGTTTCTTCAACGGATGAGCCACACTAAACGTTTTCTCGCCCATAAAAATCGGGCCCAAATAGCCGTTCGGTACGGGCAGCAGCTCCGGCTCTGTGCTGCTCTCTGGCGTAGCGGTGGTGGTACTGGTGGTGGTGCTGGTAGTGGTAGTAGTGGTGCTGCTGCTGCTTGTGGTGCTAGTGGTGTCTACTTCCGTTTTTGCGGCAACTGTTGCTGCTGCGGCAAAATGTTGCTGCTGCAGCTGCTTCTTCTTGGTCAGCTTGATGCCATCGTGTCCGCTGCCAATTGGTGGTGCAGCCGTCATTTCCAAGTCCAGCAGCCGCACCACCGCATCCACTGACTGCGAGCTCAAAATGTTGCCAGCAGTTGTTGTCGTCGTTGTTGTTGTTGCTGTTGTTGTTGTTATTGGCGCTGCGGTGGTGGTTGACGGGCTGCTTGCACTAACAACTGTTGCTGCTGTGCTAGCAATAGTTGCTGTTGTGTTGCTGCTGTGCTGCTGCTGCTGCTGTTCATGCTTTGTAGTTGCAATCAGTGTGGGCGTATCGCCCGCAACGCCGAACTGCAATCGTTGTGTTGCCGTTGCGCTTGCCGTGGCAGCAAGTGTTGCTGCTTGCGTCTGGCCATTGCTGCTGTCGCCAACCAGCAGCAGTATTAACCACAGGGCGATAGCTGCCCGGCCACGCCCACTGCAACTGTGTGCAGCAACTGCCATGTTGCGGTTGCTGCTGTTGTTGCTGCTGTGGTTGCTCTAGTTGCTGTTGTTGTTGTTGCAGTTGCTGTTGTTGTTGTTATTTTGATTATGCTTCGTCCTTAGCTCGTGCTTTCTTGTTTTCTTATGTAAATTTAGTTTTGATTTCGCTGCAACTGTTGCTGCTGTTGCTGTTGCCTTTGGCACTTAATTTTCTCGTTTACTGTTGCTGTTGCTGTTGCTGTTGGCACTTGGCATTGTCGTGTTGCACTTCAGGCTGCTCGGCATCTTCGTCTTCGTCTTCATCAACATCTTCAGCAATCCGCGCAGCCGTCGCAGCTGTCGCCGCTTTCATTCATTCGCTCAATATGCTGTTGCACTTGCTCTTGCTTGAGTGGTTGCTGTGGCGGTTATTGCTGCTGTTGCTGTTGCTGCCGTTGTTGTTGTTGCTGCTGCTGTTGCTGCTGCGGCCATTTTCTGCGGCTGCAGCGCCGCGGCTTTACTTTGGACTCGGCTACAACTGCTGCGGTTGCTGCTGTTGCTGTTGTTGCTGCTGTTGCTGCTGTCGTTGGTGTTGCTGGCGTGGCTGCTGTTGCCGGCGGGCGTCGTTCTCTTTGTTGGCACACAAATTTCAAGATACAAATAAAATATATATATAAGGAAATAAAGGCATAAAATAAAAAATGGTCTGCTGCTTTTAGCACTTAACGCGGCGCGTTTCGCCTGCCGCTTCGTATTTTCCTTTCGCCTTTTTTCCTTTTCCTTATTCTCCTTTTATTTTTGCTTTTTTATTTTATTTTCTCTGTTCTCGCCTTTGCTCTGCGCCTCGAATGAGTTCTGCTTGAGTGGAAATGAAATTTAAAATAACGAAATATGCTGCAACAACAAGAGAGTTGCTGCTGCTGCTGCTGCTGTTGCTGTTGCTGTTGCTGTTGCAGTTGCTGGCAATGCAATAAAAAGTAATGCAACGACGCGCCAAAGTATGCTATGAAAAGAAGCAAAGAAGATGAAGACGAAGAAAAGTCGAGTGCACAGCACAAAGCGAAGTTAAAATAACGACCATAAATAAAGCTTGTAAATCGAGTTTCAAGCTCCACCAAACCTTTTCGCTCCCAATTCGCCAATTAACGTACTTCTATTGTACAGTAACGAAGCATATTTAATATAGTCAACCGTATCAATAGGGAATACTCTATCTAGCGAAGCCCAATGAGATGTTTGTTTCGACTAGCTGCGAATCTAGGTCTATCTGATTTATAACTAATAGCTGTCTCTTACATTTAAGTTTAGCGAATCGTATGATATATATTCATATCATATTTCCAAGCCATATTTGGTCAAATGTCAGTAAATTAAAATTATTGAATATATTTAACTTTAGGAATCTAATTTAGCTTTTCTTAACACACTACACTTCATTGTGTATAATATTTTATATTAATGCAAAATGTGGTTAAAAATTCTTTTCAGATTTAGAAACATTCGTTTATTATTTATTATATTAATTAAATTTGTTTATTATTACTAAATTTAATTAAATTTGTTTTTTATTACTTAATTTATTTTATTGCTTAAATACTTGATTGTTAAATAAAACCTTCTTTTTTATTTTTGTTGGTTATAAATAAAATTTTAAGTTGTGTTTTTTAATGTTTTAATTTATTGCATTTTTTTTTTTTTTTGCAATAAAGAAAAAGTATAATTTTGTGATTATTTCACTTATTATATTAATAAAGATATTTTGATTCAGAAATATTTCATATAATTATTACGCATTTTTTTTTTAATATTAATATTTTTTATTTTGTTTCATTTTTTATTACTTCCAAATTAATTTAAAAAAAAAACTATATTTAATTTTTATTCATTTCTATTTTTGCTAAATTTTATTTATTAAAAAATGATAAAGCTATTTTAAATTTATGTTTATTGTATTTAATAAGTCTTTATTACTGTTTAATATTTTTATTTGCTTCAAATTTACTTTTGAACATTATAACGATTTTGTGTTATTGTATTATTTAATTTTTTACTCTACATTCTTCAACTACATTTTGAGTTTTACTCAGAAGGCAAACGCAAAGCGGAACACCCCCAATAAAATACCGCTTTGACCGTTTAAGACTTAAATGGACCCTAAATACTGAAATGTCCATTCAGATTTTAATGGTTAAGCCCGGCAAGTGCGACAATTCGTTATTGAAACGAGAAGAGAGCTTGAAGACTTCTGATTGAAAGCTCATGAAAAATGTTGGCGAAATGAAGATTAGTTGCCGTGGCAATTATGAGAAAGTTTGTTTGCTCTTAAGACGCTTTTTGATGCTGTACACAAAGCGAGCCGCAGCCAGCTTAAAGAGAATGAAAGCCAAGCAAGAGTTCGCACTTAAGCCGAAAAGTTTTTAATAAAACAAAAATCATTTTGTGAAACGATTCTATGAATAAGAAAAGTCCGAAAGTCTTTAACTGTTGCGTGTCTCGGTGAGTCAGTCTTTAGAATACTAAAGGCCTGAAGGACAAATGGAAAAACAAATTTAAATTCTTGGAAAAAAAGAAGAGAAAAATAAATAAAATAAAATAGATTTTTCCTATTAGCAAAATAAGACTCAAACTAAAGTCAAGCGGAGCTCTGAGCCGACAACGAGGAGCTGATGGGAATTTTTGATTTATGTCTCGTTAGGCAAGAAACAATAATTTTGAATGCCACGACAAAGGAAATTCACATTTTCACAGTTTCGGGCGAAAGGAAAATGGGACAGAAGAAGACATTTCTGGCTTGCAGATGAAATGCGAGCCGCTTTGAGTGTGTGAAGTTATTTGACGAGAGAGAGACGACGAGAGAGAGAGGCAGAGTGAAATTGAAAATGAAAACAAAATATGCCATAGAAATACGAATTTTCCAATTTTCCAATTTTCTCGTTCTCGGCCTCGTTTGTGCGGCGCAAGCGGAGCGAGGGAAGTTTTTATTGCTTTTTGTCTTTGGCTGTAAACCCGAAAATGCGATGCAAATTAAATATAAAGCCTGCCAAATGATTCGATTTCGGGCCTCAACCCTTGGCCCCGGCCGCCAGAGGAAACCTCAAGCAAAAGGTTGCGGTTAGCTCTTTGCTCCGAGCCCAAACAGCCTCCGCCCCCCGCTCATCAGCATCACAACAATGTTGGGGCCCCAGCAAATGCCAGCTGCCCATGCACTTTGCCCACTCACAAGACCGCAAAATCAACTGCAAAGCAACAGCAGCAAATGTTCTTTATGTTTATTTGATAAGAAGGAGGTGAAGATGAAGTGTGTTTTACTTACCGGCAAGATATGCTGCCTTCCTCCACTTCCTCTACTTCCTCTTCTTCTTCTACTTCTATTTTCGCGTTGGGCCCCGCAAGGTAATCCAAGGGTCCTTGCGCAGCCTTTGAGTCTCGCTCGCTCGCTCGCTCGCTCGCGTGCCAATCACAATCACACACTCAGTTCACAATAGTTTTGCTTAGCACTGGAACAAAAATAAGTAATTGCTGGTGTGAAAACTGGCTCAGACTTGGCTTTTGGCCAGCTGCAACACGCGACACGCCCGGCAACACAAGCACGCGCAACGCCAACAATTGCTCTTGCAACAGCAGCAGCAGCAAAGCCAACGACAACGACAACAACAAAACACAAAACGCGCGCGCAAATCAACAAATTTATATAAAAAGAAATAAATAAAATATATGAGATATAAATAAATAAATAAATAAAATTTAAAAAACTTTAAAATATTTTTGAAATTAAAATTTTATGCTTTCAAAAATATTGTTTAATTTTTTCTTAAATTGTTTGAGAATTTATTTTTAATATTTTTAAAGTACTTTTAACATTCCGAAATCATAATTCTTTCAATAAAAATTTAATAGAGATTTTTATTTAAATATCTCAAACTTTCATATTAATTTAAAATATTTTGAAATATTTAAAACTTTCATACGTTTTTTTTTAACTTCATTCAAAACTTCACAATATTTTTTATTATTTTCAAATTGTTCTTAAAATTCCAAATATGATTTTAAATATTTTTTAGACATTTAACATTGCTTGAATTTCTTAAAACTTTCCTTTAGGTTCTCAAAATATTTTTAAATAGTTTTTAATTAGTTAAAGTTCTCAAATTAATTTTTTTATACGTTAAACATTTCAAAAAGTTTTTTAATATTTATTTTTGCGGCTTCAGTTGTTCAAAAAAAAGAGAGAGAAAAAAACAAAACAATAATAATAGAAGGAGCGGAACGGGTTAAGGTTGGGTAGGTAAGTGCGGGCTGGTGGTGCTGTGGCTGAGGAGTTTTATCTCACGGATGTTGTTGTTTTTTTTTTGGTATGATTCGTTGGCGCTAGGCTTATCCGTTGGAGTTGCCGCTGCTGCGTCCTTTAGCTCCGAAAACCGCACGCAAACTGCGCAAATCGCATCGCATCCTTTGGTCTAAAAGGACGACTGGACGAGCGACTCGCCGCCTTCGCCGAGCCACAGCTGTTGACGGCGACGCTCGACGTCGGCAGCGGAGCATCGTCCGGTAGCTGCGCACGCGCTGCCTGGTTGCTGTCTCCGCTAAGCGCAGTGTGGCCAGACCGCGGCCATTGCCTTCGCCAAAGAACTCGAAATTTAGACATTTACGTGCGCCTGTAAAAAGATAGGCAATTTCTCAGGGAAAACTAGCTTATTTTATATTTTATATTTAAGTGCTTTACAAATTTAATTCAATTTATTTTGTTTATTTGAAAAGCTGCACAGTCTGGCAACGCTCTCTCTTTTTAGCCTGTGCAACACTCAGTCCACTTCCAGTCTACACGGTTTACTTGCTGTAGAGTTTCGTTTGTGGTGAGAAACTTGCGGCAGACTTAATTAAGCTTTGCTTGTGTCCAAGCTACAGGAAAGCTTTTCGTGTAAAAGATGTGCTTACTAAAGCTTTAAGCCTAAAAGACGACCAAGACGAAAGTTTGTGTAGTGAGAATAAACGAAATTACAGATAAAAGTTGTGTAATTTGATTGAGGAAATCTTTTAATAGATCAGATTGAAAAAAATTTCAGTTTTTAAGGGTGCTATAATACTGTTTAAGGGATTACTATATAAAGTTATTACATATATATATTGATTTATTATTTATTTGATTTTAGTTCATATGAATAACTTTTTCTCTCCCATACTCATCTCTAACTTTCCCTCTGTCTCTCTTTTCCTATTACTATCTACATCGGTGTCGCTTATTCTCTCTTTCTCTCTATCTATCTATCTCGCTCAGAATATCTAACTCTCTCATTTTTAATAAATCTAACTCTCTT
Source organism: Drosophila pegasa (assembly GCA_035046225.1). NCBI lineage: Eukaryota > Metazoa > Arthropoda > Insecta > Diptera > Drosophilidae > Drosophila > Drosophila pegasa. The sequence goes on along the minus strand of JAWNOD010000525.1, from coordinate 3,860,167 downwards.
TCTCTCTCTCTCTCTCTCTCTCTCTCTCTCTCTTTCTCGTCTCCTTTAACTTCTTTTTTGCATCAGTACGTGTTTCTCTCTCTCTCTCTCTCTCTCTCTTCATATATGTATATATGTCAGGATATCTAAGTCTCTCTCTCTCTCTCTCTCTCTCTCTCTCTCTCTCTCTCTCTCTCTCATTCTATATCACTTATTCATTCTCTCTCTTCATCTATCTCTCTTTCTTCGTTCTCTATTACTTACCCTCTCCATCTCACACTTCCTCAATATACCTAACTTATGCCTATGTATCTATACACATAGAGAAAGAGAATATCTATCTCTCTCTATCTCTCTCTCTCTCTCTCTCTCTCTATCTCTGTCTCTTTCTACCTTTTAACATTCCATTCGTAATCCCAGATTTCTGTCATTCAACATCATTCAGCAGTCGAATCTATTTATATTGGCAAAATTCCGCATTGATTCCCGTTGTCTGGCTCACAGCCTGCTGCTTCTACCTGTTACAGGCATTTGCTCTCTCTCCCTCTCTCTCTCTCTCTTGCTCTCTCTCTCTCCCTCTCGCAGTCTTTGTGGCTGTCATTCATTCTGCTTTTGATCCGCTTGATCCATTTGATAATGCAGCCCGCACGATAATTCCCATAAATAATTCGCGTTTGGATTATGTAAACCTCTTTCGGGCCGCTCTTTTGCGCCACAACCACAGTCAGTGTGGTTGTTGTTGTGGTTGTTGTTGTTGCTGGTGTTAGTGTCTGTTGTGCTTGTTGTTGTTGTCTACGCTGTGGAATTCGAGGCAGCCGCCAGAGGCGACACTCCCAACACGAGCAACATCGACATCAACTGTCGAGCGCCGGTGGCAACGTCTCCATCGCCAGAAACCACACCGCCGCACCACCGATCTCTTCTGCTAATGCCACCTCTTCGTCTTCGTCTTTGTCTTCGTCTTCTTCTTCTGCTTGTCTGTCAACTATTGTGTGTGAGCGTGCACTCTGGTTGACAGGCTTTGCCTCAGCAATTTGGCAAATGCTTGGCAACGCATTTGCACCACCTGCGCACCGCCCTCGCACCACCTGCGCAGCGCTCTGCATACGGCTGCCAGCTTAATTGACTTTTTACATGCTGGAGAATGACCTCATGGCAATTCCATTGGATTCATTTTATATCATTTCATATTTTTATTATTTCAATTTTTTTGTTTTGTTTTTTGGCGCAACGCTTTCTTCTGCAGCTGCCGTTAGAGCTGGTCGAGGCCGATGGCATTTATGGAGCGTAATGACCAGTAATGATCAGAGAAGCCGTTAAAATACCAGACAAACACTCGCTCACTTGCAAAGCACTGTGCTGGGGTTCAAAGTTTAACTCGTTGAAGAAAATTCAAATTCAATTGAAGAAGAAGAAGGTGAAAAGTGCTAAAGGTAGCATCAATGCGAAGACTTAGTCAAAAGTCGAAGTCTAAGACTAAAGCCGAGAATACCCCATTACTTAAGCGGAGATATAGATTGAAGAAAAAGCCTTTGAATTCATTTTCTCCGTCTCTCTCTCTCTCTCTTTCTCTCTTTTATTGTTGACCTAGGCAAAGTCAAAATTAAAGGGTAGTAAGATCTTTTGCTAAGGAGGAAAGGCCAAGACTGAGACTGAGAGCTAGGAAAACCAAAGAGTTCACAGAAAACTAGACTGAAAGCCAAGACCAATCATAGATTTTTGCAAAAACTAAAGCATTTACTACGGTAGAGACACATAACAAATATGCTAGAGAAACCAACGACATGGAGAGGCAAAGAGATAGAGAGAGGAGGACTGACAGGAAAAGATAACTTTTAAGAAAGACCTAGACTAAAGCGAAACGGAGTATAAACCCCACACAGGACGTAAGCCAGGAGCTGAGGCCAAGAGCTAAGAGCGCAGACAAAGGTAGAGTGGGAGGTTGAGGAGAATAAGGAGCAGCCCAGGCTGAGACTAGCTCATGAGTGAACCTAGACCAGAAGCTGAGGCGGAGACTAAGATGAGAGCTAATGCACAGTCTTAGCAGAGGCAGGAGCTGAGGTGTAGACTAAGAAGGTCAGCCGTCTCCTGCCTAGTCTCCACCTGAGCCTGAAGTTGAAGGCAAACTTGAAAGCTAATGACCAAGCTAAGCCAGAGGCTAAGGCGGTGCATAGGCCTAGGCAAGCATCTAAGCCAGCTGAGGCTGAGCTGGAAACTAAGGCAAAATATTGGGCTAAGTCTGCTTAGTTAATTGCTTGACTAAGGCAAATAGTAAGGCGGTGCTGAAGCCTAGAGGCTGAAGCTAAGACCAGAGGTTGTGGCTGAGGCTGAGGCTGTGGCTGAGGCTGAGGCTGTGGCTGAGGCTGAGGCTAAGGCTGAGGCTTCGACTTCAACTTCGGCTGCCGTTAAGACCAAACGCCAGTGGCTGAACTATTGACAGCCACAGCTGACACAGAGACTTAGGCTAGCTGCTCCCATTGTGTTCCGCATGGCCGAAGGCGCCATCGATCACACGCCGCTGACCACTGAGCACCACTGAGCCCCACTGGCATCACTGGCACCACCAGCCGCCGAACACTTTACTGCGTAACGGCTCATTTTAATGTGAGCCGCGCACTTGACGCACAGCTTGGCCGCGCTCCAACTCTCAGCGGCTCTGGCAGCTGCCCCTGCCGCCGGCCGGACTCGTCGAGCATTTTCCACGCTTCGGCATGCATCGATGAGAGGAGCCAATTGGCTGGGGCGACACGTTGACAACTGGCGTCGATTTATGCGCCAAGCTCTTCCACGAGTTTTCCCGCTGCGCGTGCCTGCCATGCCAAGTGCTGTAAATTCTCTCTCCATTTGCCATTAGCCGATCGCCAATCGCCGATCGTCGATCGCCGCTCACCGTTCGCCGTTCGCCAATCGAAACCGAAACGGTAAACGCGGCCCGCAGTCGCCGTCCGTCGACAGGCCAGTCAAAGTCCAACTGGATGCCGTTGTCAAGGCTCATCCATCAGCATTCGCTTGGGCCACGAACACAAGAGCCGTAACTCCATAGCTGCTAGCTCTATGCTAAGCCAGCTTCGAGGCCAGCGCTCAGCCCAGTTGGCCAATCATCCACTCAGCCAGCTCGACTAGGTCAAGCAACTGACCAAGCGGCTGCTGCAGCAGCAACCAGCGGCGCTGCCAGTTGAAACCTTTACGAATGTCCCACAAAGCGGAATGGCAAAGAAATTTATAACTTAGGGTGATTTTTGGGGAGAAGTTTACTGGAGAGTAACTCTGAAACAAGCGCCAAAAATGTATATAGAAAGTTTATTATGGAATGTAAAAATAATAAACAGAAGAACAATAACTATTTCTGCATAAGTTTACCTATATCAATCCAATCTGTCCCAATCCAACTATATCTCTTCATTGATTTATAAAATCTACAGATAAAGAATAAGTTACAGATAAAACGTCTTCATCTCTTTCTCTCTCTCTTTCTTTCTCTCTCTTTCCCTCCATCTAGGGTTCTGGAATGCCGGGACATGTCCCGCTTTTAGAGGTAATGTCCCGGTGTCCCGACCTGACACGAAATTGTCCCAATTTTCTACTGTTTCTATCAAAAACCCGTTATTTGTAATTCAAAAGAACAATTTTGAATTTAATAGGTCATTTCAGAATGAAAATTGCCACTAAAGTCTATACTTCTATGATGCTATGTAAATATGAAGAAATTGAAGAATTTTAAAATGTGTGTGCGTGGGAGGGGGGGGGGGGCAGTCCGTTGACCGTCCCGGAATGGCCTAAGGTCCATGTGGTCACCCTACCTCAATCGCTTCTTGCCTTCATTTTTCTTTCTCTCCTAGTCGCTCACTCAAAATGTGATTCTTTCCCTATCTTTCTCACCTCTATCTTTCTCTTTTATTGTTTCTCTGTGTTTCTCTCTCTCTCTCTCTCTCTCTCTTAGTTTGCTCTCTGCCCCTCTTTATGTGTATTATTCTCTTCTTCTCTTGCTCACTTTTGTAATCTCTCTTCCTCACCCTTATTTCATTATTTCTCTCGCTCTATCTCTTTCTCTCTATTTGTCCCTTTCTCTCCCTCTCTATTTATATGAGATAGATGTCCGTAGTATATGTATATGTATATACTGTCCGTCCATCTTTTTCTCTCTACCGCTACATTCTTTCTCTATCATCTTTGCTCTCTATCTCTTACTCTCAAGATCTATCTCCCATCCTCTCTACTTCTCCCTGCGACACAGATTTAATCAATCTCACTCGCTTTTCCTCCCCTTTCTCCTTCTCTCACACTCACCCTAACACATTTTCTATTTAATTATAAAAATCCCATCTATATATAGCATCTGTATCTGATGCATCATCCAAAGCACATAAAATATTCTTCTCTCCCATTCATCACTTTCCTTTTTCAATTACTCGCTCGTCCGCCGCCTCACTTTCATCCACTCAAAAGTTCCTCTTCGGATATTTGAATATTTTTCATATATCATATTTCTAACTCATCTGCCCGCTTACACCTCGATCCAAAGTTGTTTCGATATCTAGGTATGTCTATAAATCGGGTTATTTCATCAATTTCCATGCACAACAAGCCGAAAGAAACGTGTGAAAAATGCGATTGGGATCGTTAGCATTTAGTTTTAGTTTTATGGCACGCTTATGCATGCGATGAGCTGAGCTGAGCTGAGATGGGATGAACTTGTGCGCTTGTTGTTCGCCCGAGGTGGGCGCTGGGCGCCGAGAGGGGCACATTTCGGTCAATTTATGGCATATGCGATAAGAAACTTTCGCATTTTTCGGATTTTTCTGTCGAAGTGCAACAAGCGAATTGGTTGTTTGTGAATCGTTGTTGTCGTCGGTTGTTGTTGTCGGTTGTTGCTGTCGGTTGTTGCTGTGGCTCAATAAAGTTTATGACTAAGCTTTGACCAATGTCTCGACAGGCTGGGCGGGTGGGCGTGGCATGTTGAGCTGTTCGTGTATGTTGATTGAATCATCGTTTAGCAAGCGGCATCAATTTCACTTTCGTTTCAGCTGCTGTCGCTGCGTCGTCGTCTTCTTCGGCTTCTTCTTCTTCTCGCTATGCGTTGCTCAATTTCTTTTCATGGGCAGCCGCCACGCCCATTGTTTCACTTTCTTTTGACTCATGCGGTTCCTCCGCTTCATTTACGTGGGTGACAACAGCCACGGCGCGAGATAGCGCCAGAGTGAGAAGCGCACAGAGCGGCGCAAGACAATGACATGGCTCTGTGCCTGCTTCTATCTTGTTTTTTTTTCTTCCCTAACTCCACATCGATTTCATCATCTGCCAGCTGTTGGACATCCGCCTCCCCCTCCCCCTTCCCCACTCTCTGAACATACAATTAATGTGCATTATTGTCGACCCCAAAAAAAAAAAGAAGCGGTAAAAACATATCTAGAGACAAGTCAGAAGAAAAGAAGAAGAGTAAATAAATATGTATTTCTTTCGAGCTGTTACAGTAGAAATTGTTGAGCAAATATTTTGCCTGGCCAAAAGAAATGAAAGGAAAATACAACAACAACAACGACGGCGACGAAAACCTGTCGTGAAATTGAGAAAATTGTTTTTGGACTGCTTTTTTTTTGGGCTGTGTGTATTTGCACAGTTGTTGCTGTTGTTGCTGTTGTTGTTGTTGTTGCTGTTGTTGCCGCTGCTGCTGGGCAATGTTTTCGTTTTCATTATGGTTCGCGTTCGCATTGCCAGCGCATGACTCAAAGGCCAAAGCCAAAAACAAAAGCTCAATGCATAGCAGACGTCAGCTAAGAGTAGATGACTAACAAATACCCTGTAGTGCAGTCTATAGGCTGCTCTATAAAGTGAATTCAAGTGTAAAGCTTAAGCACGAAAGCTGATGAGGTTTGGCATAATTTTTAATACTTTTTTTTCAGAAAACTAAATAATTTTATATTTATATTTATATATTTGTTTATATTTTTTATATTTATTTTTAATATTTTTAAATTGTTTTTTCTTTCAATAAGAAATAAAATAATAAATTATTAAAATTAATAAATTTGTATTACATTATATTATTTTATTATTATATTATATTATATACTTAATTTAAGGAATTAAGTAAGAAAATGCTTTAAAAGTAGTATATAAGAAAAATAAGGTAAGGTTTATAAGGTAATCAACAAAAATAGTTTTCCAACTCCATAAAACAAAAGCTGACTTGATTCCTGCCTCAAAACTCATAACATTATCATAATATATATTTGTATTTACATATATTATGTATACAGCTTGCTTAGTTCCAACTCTTAAGTGTGAATCTTTGAGATCTAGGAGTTAAGAGTTGTTTACTTGCTGCTTAACTAAGTTTCAGTTCATAAACAGTTCATAACATATTTAATTCATAAACATTTCTGAGCTTTGAGCCCTGCCATTGGGGACTTAACTTTTCAATTCAATTCACAAAAATAATTTCAGCTTCATTTTATTTTTATTATTTTTTACTTAAACTATATTCCCGCTTTACCCACGCAATTTCATCAATTTCATTCAATTCCACAAAAATAATTTCAGCTTCATTTTATTTTTTTTTTATTTTTCACTTAAACTATATTCCCGCTTTACCCACACACTCTCTACAGGGTATTGTAAACAAAGTTTTTTTTTAGGTTGCTTTTGGCTGCCTTTTGCGCATTCGATGGCTGCAGCGAAATTCAGAAATGAGCAACAAAAAATAACTTTCTTTCATCCGTGGGCTCAATTCTGGCGACAGTCACGTTCCTTGGCTGCCCTGAATTGTTGTTCCGCCCCGAGTTCATTCGCCGTTCAATTGCTATTGTCGCCGCTGTGGACGTTGTTGGCTGGGCAAGTGGTCAAGTGGTTAAGCGGCCGGCTGCCTCGCCACAGAAATCATAATTTGCTAATAAATTTTCATTTCCATGTCGCGTCGTCGTCTTCATTTCTGTAAAGTGAAAGTTCGTAGCGCGCCCCTCCGCCTCCCTGGCTATCCCTGCCCCGATCCCTGTGTCAGCCCTCTTGTAATGGTGCCAAGCGCTGTGAAAAACGCGACGAAAGCTGCGCTGGTCAGTTACCTCGCTGCTCAGCCGCCGAAAGTCACGATGGGCGGGGCGAAACAAAAGACTTAGAACACAAACTCGCTGTTGATATTGGCATTTCCGCTCGTTGATTTGTTGTGCTCATAAAGAGCAGCATACAACACGCCACCAAATTTATCATGAGCCAAACAGGCGATTCACTATATATGTGCTCTTCCGTTCGCACTTAGCACTGAGCACGGCATCTATTAGGGCTCGAGTGCGCAACATTTCATAGCTAGTTGGTCAGAGATGATGCTTCAAATTCGAGGAAATTCGAAATGTATCTTTAATGAGAGTGTGCAAGTAGCTACTGGGCGGGCATATCAGGCTAGGCTAGACAGATTGTGCTACAAGGTGTACTCAGGTCGAGCATGCTCCTGCTTTTGTCTATATTAAATGTTATCTTCTGCTATTATATAATAGAACTTGTTAGCATAGCATTGACTATGCTAATGCGAATGCTGTAACTTGAGTGCAGGGTATTCTCTAGTCGATGACGTTTCATATGTTTAGTCTGGCAAGCTCATTCTCAATTCTAAATTTTGTAGCTCGAATGACAATATAAGCTAAATAGTAAATACAATGTGTAATAATCGAACATTAATCTGAAAATGCTCTGATACAGTACAGGGTATACTGTAGTTTAGTATGGACTCACCTGATTTTTGAGAGTGCAATGATAAAAGAAACTAATTTTGATAACAAATAATTTATATATAAGATAACAAAGAAATAACTTTAATACAGGGTATACTGTAGTCGAGCATGCCGACTGACTCACACAATTTTATGCACACAATGGTAAAGTAAATCAATTTTGATTACAAATTATGGATATATCATAAATATATTAAAGAAACAATTTCAGTACAGGGTATGCTGTAGTCGGTCATGGTCACAGTGGAGTATAATTACTTTAAGTACTATAATTATTATGAGTTTCAATGTAAAATTCCTTAGGTATTGTAGATTTACGCTTAACATGTTTACAGGGTATACCCTAGTCTATCAATTGCTCAGCTCTTTCCGCTTCATACGCTTTTGTTCTTGCTGCTGACCGAAAATAATAATAAAACTATATCGCATTGTCCGTCGTAATCTGCAGTTAAAGATTTCACTCTCGTTTTCCGTTTCGAAAAGAAGTTGAAAAGAAATGAAAAACAAGCTGAGGCAGAGGCGGAGGCAGAGGCAGAGGCAGTGGCATTTCTTTAGCTGAAAGACTCAACTCGAATCGTCGAATTGTCGGAATTGAACGGAAACTAGTTTTGCGGTCTGCGCTGACAGTTAGTTTCACTTTTATTAAGTAATTTGAACGAACGGCAACCGCAGCGGCTGCGGCACTTGTCAATTGCTCAAAGATACAGATATAAATATATATATATATATATACTGTGAGGAGTATCTCTCCTCATCGGATACGCGGATGCGGAATGCTGCCAGAGACACAGCAGCAATTGAAGAAAGCACGCGGCAAATGGCAAATGAAACAATTAAACGTCGGCCACACTCAAAGCCAAAGCGTGGCAGAGACGGGGCCAAGTCTCTCTCTCTCTCTCGAGGGGGGCGGTTAGTCAGGCTGTTAGTCGAAAAGAACGCATGTCTCTTGGCTGCACATTTGGCACACAAAAAAATGCCATCGCATTTTAATCAGGGCAGCACAGCGCAGAGAGGCTGAGCCAGCGACAAGGGCATGAGAATCAAGGGCGGGCGGGGAGCTTAATGGTTACACAGCCATTAAGAGTACGTGCGCAACAGATGCATATCATCAGCATAGATTGAACCAATTTCAGGCCAGAGTAAATTTCTAAGTGTCTTACCCCTGTGCACACACTCCCCTCTCTTCTCTCTCTCTCTCTCTCTCTCTCTCTCTCTCTCTCTCTCTGTTTTGTCGCAGCTACGCCACGAAGCACATCAAAGTATTTTTGCCGTTACAACTCTCGTTTTCCAGCACTTTCTTTCAGCGTCATCAAGAGCCCAATCTTAACTCTTCGATCTGCAATCGCATTTGGTATTCTAAGCGAAAGTTTTTTTTTGTTTTTTGTGTAATTTTTAAGGCCTACTCGAGGCATAATTTATAGAGCATAATGGAATCGTTTTTGCGCACATTATAAGCGAAAGATTTTTATATACGATCTTTACTTAAATTACGCTAAACTTTTTCTTTTACAGAGAGAAAAGTGCGAGGTTGGACTAGAGATGTGATGTGATGATATGAGAAGTGAATAGGAGATGAGGATCCTTAATATCAATATCAATTGTATAAAAAGCTTTGTTTAAAGAGAGCTCATTGATGATAAGATCCCTCTGAGGGAGAGAGAGAGAGACAGAGACTGTATTACCTTACTTCCACTCATTCCCTCTCACTTTCATCTCAAGTGCATTTCTAGAAGATAAATCATGTGGTGAGCTCTTTGGATATGGAAATTCTTTCATCCACAATTTGAAGCGTCTATGCAAATTTCTTTTGGCTAATTGTAGACTTAGCTTTTCTCCATTCCTTCATAATTTATGGAGCATATTACGTTGAAACCCCATCAAAAAGCTACTTTTCTCACGCATTTGTCATGATGATGATTTTGTTGCTGTTTGTTTTCGTTTTTGTTTTTGCTCTGGTGCTGCCCCTTTCAGTTTTCCAGTTTCCAGTTGCTTCCACTTGCTCGGCGTGTTTTTGCCTCAGTTTTAATGAGCGGGTCATCAAGGCGACATTTGGCCATGTCGTAAATTATATTTACTGCATTTCGCATATAAACACCAACACACACACACACACACACACTCAGCAATTGCCACTTGCACAATGTTTTTTTTTTCTTCAGGTTTCATTTTCATTTTCATTTTTCACATGTGTATTTTGTGGCATTTGCAGCTTTTGTTTATCGCTCCGCGACTCCAGCGAGCCCTTCGAAATCGGGCTAGTCCCATTTTTGCGTGCAGCTTGCAATGCCAGGCATATAGAAGTGAAATCTCAACTTTACAAAGCAAAGATTCGCTTAGCTAGCAAAATGTTTGTCTAAGAGCATCAACAATGTTGAGACTGAGTCTTACCAGATCAATAAACTCAATTTTGGCAATCAGTAAACTCACTCATGAATGCGAAAAGAGAGCAAATATAAATATCTATCAATATCGGTTAAAAATACAATCGATAAATGTTGTATATCGATCATATTCATATGTAAGCCGTTGTCGTAAAGCAAGTGGATCTTACTTATTGACCAATCTAGTTTATTGCACTGGTAAGACTCTAGCTGAAGGACATTTTGAAGCTGCTAGCAAAGTATTTTGTTAAATAAGTGTATTTTTTTTACAATCAACAGATCTTATCGTTTGTCTATGGCAACTTCTTATAAATATATAATAATGTTAAAGATGATTAAATTTTTGTGGATACTCCCTGATAATCGATCGATTACCATTGATAATGATATACGACTTATAACTAATATATTGTGCAATATTAATTTACACAATTCTTATCGATAAAAACTATTAATCGATTGCTTTCTATCGATGAGGTACTAAATCAATAAGCTTTCCCGCGCTAGTCTCACAATGCATATAGAGAAGAAGATCGTCAATTACTTGTTTATAGCTTGTGATGTCATGAGATTGATGAATCGATTGTCTCTAAACGCATAATATGAATACATATCTTGGATCATATGCTATATATTGTGATAAATACATTCCTCTTCTATCGCACCTTTTTGATATGTAATATTTTACAGGATTGATCGTTATCGATAATCTGGTAACCCTATTTATCGATAAATATATATTTTCGGTGATTGCTCTTACTTATCGATAGTCTGATAATCTTATTTATCGATTAATACATACGATGGTTGGTTTCTCTTGCTCACACTTACATTCGTATTCTGACAACACAGAGCACAGATCTCAGAGCTCATCTTACAGACATCTTACAGACAGCAGCTTCCAGGGTATATACCACTTACGGAGTCAATTTTGTAGAGCATCCAGCGTACGTTGCATTGGCATTAATTCGTTTTTCATTTTCATCTCCATTTCGGCTTTTATTGATATTGCAATGATAAGAGTTGCTGCTAGTTAGTGCAATTGTTGCTGTCGCTATTGCTGTTGCAGCATTGTTGTCGCCGTTGTCTGTTAGTCTTTCCCAGCATTTAGGGTCTTCGAAACGAATGTATGCGCAATTGCCGCAATGCGACTGCCGCTGGGAATGGACTGGCTGAGAGCAGGGGCTAGGCGCGGCCTGGGCGGGGCTGGGTCCAAAGCGCGTTGACATTTTGGCAACGGGATCTTTTGCATCTGACCTTGCGGCGCATCTTCAGCTGCAGCTTTCACGGCTGCCGATGCGGAAATGTGGCAATCGCTGTTGCTGCGGCTGCTGCTGCAGTTGCTGCAGTTGCTGCTCCTCCAGCTGGCTGCACTGGCTGCACTTCCAGGCCATTCGTCACACGTCTCGATTCGCTGACAACTCGCAATCCTCGCCGCAGCAGCAGCAGCAGCTAATCATAATTTTAGCCAATTTAGCAACAAGCGACAAGTGTTTTCTGTTGTTGCTGCTGCTGTTGCTGCTGCTGCTGCTGTGCAGTGACTTTCTCCCGACCTCGTTTAGTTCGACGCGATTCCGATTCCGATTCCTAAAATAAATTATTGACACACAAATTGTTGTCGCTGTTGCTGTTGATGTTGAGTTGCTGTTGCTGTTGCTGCTGTTGTTGCTGTCGCTTGACGTTCGTCTATTGACCCGCAGCAGCAACAGCGCCGAAAAAGCAGCTTTTAGAAACTCTTTTGCTTATGCTGTGGCTGCCTGCTTTTTGGCCAGGCCATAATCATAAGTTCCAAGTAGGCAGCAGGCAGCTAAGCTAAGCTTGAATACGCTCCACACACACGCACATAATTTACCAAATTTATTTGCATATTTCTCTGAATACCCCGTAAACATATGGCTGCAAAGGGCATATTTCGTATGATATCAAAGATATAGAAGCTCTACAGGGTATACAAATATACTTACAGATCTCTCAATTCTATCTCTCTTTTCGTGAAAGTTAAAAGGCTCATCGCGCTTAGCCTACAGGCTATAGCCCAGTCCTGCACTTGATGCGCTTTGATACCTTTCTATAGGGTATCATATAGTCGTATATACGTGTATATATGAAAGCATTGCAGTCTACGTACACTATTTGTGCTAAATAATCAATCCACAAAAGAGTTTCTACTAGAGAAGCTTTGTGCGCCTGCCAATCATTTTGTGCAGGGTATGATTTCGCCATGCACACTCTGTCTACCAGCTTTGTCTTAGTCCCCTACTTGCTACTCTTTAAGTGGTAGACACAATCAGCTCATTTACTCTAACTATAGCTACATTCCTCAGTTAATCATTTGTCAAACTCTATACAGGGTATTAACAAGTCACGCATACTCTGTAAGAGAGCACTTCCTAGCGCTTGATGCACCGTTCGCACTGCAGCACTCGCTCGCACTGCCGCTACACGGTAACTGCTCCGCTACAGGGTATCGCACCGTTGGGCACACCCCACAGATTGCACCTGCTTTGATTTCATACATTTTTCAAGCAACGCTGAGCGCGCAAGCGAAACATGGGCGGGGGGGAGGCGTGCCGGGTAGCCATATGGGGGCACGGGTCACTGGGCAATGCGTGGAATGCGTTAATTGCCCGGCCAGTTGGCCAGAAACCAAGCCAGAAAAAAAGAAATATGAAGAAAAAAAAACGAAACGAAACGAAATGAAATGAAAAGAAAAGAAAAACAAACAGTTAGGCTGCAGAGCTTGAAGCGCGGTCAGATCGCATCAGGTGTTGGCAGTCCAATAACTCAGCTCTGGGCCCAAGCACTTACCAGCCTAACGAACCATAAATTCTAACTAGGCACAACAACAACAACAGAAGCAGCAACAACAACAACGATTTGGCAACGAAAGTGCTTACAGAAATTGCACGAAAAATTTCTAAAATGAGGGAAAAAATATTTTCATTCGACCAAATTGAATTAAACGAAATGAAAGTTTGGCATCGAGTCGGCCGATCGGCACGTAGCCAACATCAATAAAATTGTCAAATTGGCAAGAGCCACGGCGCACATAGGGGTTAAGCGGCTGGCTGGCACTTTTTGGGGCGTGGCCCACGTGCCCGGCATGAACAACGAGCTAGGCGCGTCACAAGGCAAAAAAATGCGAAAAAAAAACAAAAGACTGAGGCAACGAACTTGCGCAGAACCTACGCTGGCCAGTTTCCTGACCAGCCAAAGAACTGCAGCAATGATTAAGGCCAAAGACAGAGCCACAGTGCCAGCCCAAGCCAGTGCTCTAAGCCCATGCCTCAACTTGTTGCAAGCAATGCGAGCGTTGCACCGATTTTGCTCGCTGAAAAACGAGTGAAATGTCAGAGAGATTATACATAAATAAATAAATATAGTGTATCTAAATATACATATGAATATATATCAAGCTAAACTATCGAAATGGGATTTGATATATTTGGTAACTCTTGAAAATTATCTTTCCATAGCATATTTATCGATAAGCAATATCTAAAAGTCAATGTAGATGCTACGCGGAGTTATTGATAGTACGACAGTTATGTAGAAATATATAGGATTATAAATTACTATAAATAATATAAGCGTACATACTGCTTACTATTAAAGCAAAGCAAAGCTAAGCTTGTCTATCGATAGTTGATTATTGATAATACAGTTAACAGCCCAATCGATATAGAGCATGTCCTGATTGAACTTCTTTTGATGATAACACCTAAACCACTCAGGCCTGCAAATCAGACAAAACATATACAAAATTTAAAATCAAGCAGAAATAATACGAAATACTAGCTTTTACATTGAAGATATCGATATTATTATTGTGAAAGCTTGCAAGAAATTCATTAAAAATTTTTTTATTTTTGAAAATAACTGTCAAAAAAGTATAAAAAATGCAATAAAATTGTTAGCTAAATATTTGTTAATAGAAATGTAAACAAATACATAAATACATTAAGTAACTGGAGTAGCTATCGCTAAATCTTGAAATATCAATTGAGCTGAATCAAATACTGCTTGAAACTTACTCTCAGTTTCATATTTTTCACTAAATACTCTCAATTCCAAAAATAAATTTATAAAATCAAAAATTATTCAGATGTCTATAACAATATATAGAAAAGAAGTTGATTATATAAGCAACAAGACAACAAGCTAGCATTAATCGATAACAAAATGAAATATTAGTTGACAAAAGTGAAGGAATTTCTATAAATTACCATATTTCATATAAATATCTCATATATTTATACCCATTTCTGGGTTAGGGCATACACAATGCATTGTCTTCGATTCTTAAGTGTGATTTATGTGTAAGAAAGACAAGAGCTAACAAAGCAGAAAGAAAAGAAAATCGACAGCAAAAATGTAATCTTTTTGTTTGAAATGAAATGAGTTGCTGTTACAGTTGCTTGGCCCATTATTAAGTATGACACAACCGTCAACGACGACAACAACGACGACGACGACAACAACAACCACTGCAAATTGGAATCAATCTAGACTCCGACGCAACTGGTAGATTTGTCCAGCCGGCCGGTGGGTCTGCACCACTCTGCACCACTTGCTGCCTACCTTATTTTATGATATTTTTGCAATGTTTTGTTTATTGTTGTCGCTGTCACACGCAACTGTTGCTGCTGCTGCTGCTGCTGCTGCGGTGGTTGTTTATGTAACACTGTTGAATTCTGCGCTGGGCAGGCATTTCACTTGGGTGGTTTGCCTGCTCGAGTGCCGCTGTCCAAAAGCTAAAAATGTTTGCAAATACTTACAACTGTAACAGGCAGCAGGCAGCTCGAGTGGCTCAGTGGTGCACTGATGGCGGTGGTTGTTGTTGTTGTTGCTGTTTAGGGCCTAGCCAAAAGCAATAACCGCATTTTTACTTTCGTTTCATTTCACTTGAGTGTGCTTTGCGCTTTGTGCAACAATTGCTCTTTAAAGTGCAGTCACTTTTCGGGGCTTTAGTCCCACTTTTTTTCCAAAGCTGCTTAAGTAATAACCACATTGAGCTGGCCCCACTTTGGCGCACGCCCAGCCACTGGGAAGCTGTGGCTGTGAATTTCAATTTTCAATTTGGATTTTGGCATTTGGCAACCGCAACGTAGCCAAAACACTTGCCACACATTGTGGGCGCAACGTGCTGCAAAAGCGAGAGTCAACAACAGCTAAGCTGTGAAGACAGCTTGGGGCTTGGAGAACTCTTAAGCCCTAAATTGTACCCATTACCTTATTACCAGGTGGAAGGAGGCTTGGCAGATAAGTTTTAGGCATACATATTGTTCATCAGTGCGACGATTCGTCTGTCTATGCAAGCCTGTCAATGTATATGTCCAATCTGTCCATCCGTCCGTCCTTCAATTTATCCATCCGTCTGTGTATCCGTCTGTCCGTTAGTCCATCTATCTGTCCGTCTGTTCATCAATCCGTATCTTAGTCCATCTGCCCGTTCATCTGTCCGTCTGTTCGTTTGTGTATCCGTCCATCCGACTGTCCGTGTATCCATTAATCCGTCTGTCCGTCCGATTATCTGTGCGTCCATCCGACAATCTGTCCGTCCGTTCGTCCGTCCATCCTTTAGTCTGTCCATCTGTCTGTCCGTCTATCCGTCTGTCCGTTCATCTGCCCGTCCGTTCGTCTGTGTATTCGTCCATCCGACTGTCCGTGTTTCCTTTAATCCGTTAATCCGTCAGTCCGTTCGTCAATCCGTCCGGTTATCTGAACGTCCATCCGACAATCTGTCCGTCCTTTCGACCGTCCGTTCGTCCATCCGTTCGTCTATCCGTCTGTCTGGCCATCCAGCTGTCCGTCCATCCGACTGTCCGTCCGTCCTTCCGACTGTCCATTCATTCGTCAGTCCGTCCGTTTGTCCTTTCGTATGTGTGATCTGTATATGTGTCGGCCTGTCTCTCTCTCTCTTCCGGTCTCTCTCCCTCTCTCTATATCTTTCTCTATTTCTCTTTCAACTACAGCTAACAACACATAGTTCAGGCACTTTCAGGCTTAACTTCTTAATGAGTGACAAAGCTGTTGAAAATGCATTTAATTTCTTTATCATATTCTCAACACTATCTCGTCGTCCTCTGTCCATTGAGCATTGTTTAACACTAAGACTGCCACATTGTATGACTTTGAATAGAGCTTTCTAAATATCTTTATATACCGGCTATATGGCAGAGTTCTTTCTGGTATTGTTCGCTGCTAATAGCAATAGAATAAGCTACCTCGAGCTTAATCTACAATCTATTTTCAATGCACCACAAAACAATTCACAATAGTTTCGATGACTGCTTCAACCCCTCCTCCGCTCTCCCTCGTCCCATCGAAATGGAAATGTAAATGGAGCAGACACTGTAAGCCCATTTTTTCCCAAAGCACTTGGCTCGTGGCAATGCAGTCAGTGGAGCTGCAGGGCAGCTGCTGCACATGCAGCCATGGGAGTAAAAGAAGAGAAAAAACAATGAAGAAGAAGAAGAAGCAGATCTAGAAGCAGCAGCAGAAGCAACGCTACGTCTGGTAGTTGGAGTCGGGAGCTGTTAGGCAGCGACTCAGAACATTAATCTTCAGAGTTTGCTCGAAATTAAAAATAATAAAGCACTAAATAGAAAATGAAGCGCGGATTGGATGCAAGAGGGGGGCCTACAGCCCATCTCTCTCTCTCTCTCTCTCTCTCTCTTTCTGTGGAACTGCCAGAGTGAAGAGATAGAGAGAGAAGTCCAAAACGGGGCTTACTCTTAATTGAGCATCGTGAACGCAAATGCAGCAATTCGTTGTGCTTGGCCGGCTGCGGCAAAGTCGAGTGGCACACGGTGGGGCAGGGGCTGGGGGCTGAGGACCAGGCATGGAGAGTGGTTCGCTAACATTCTTGGCCAAAAGATGTTGCGTGCGCGGCTCAGTTGATTTCCTGGGTGGGCGTCGATGGGCGCACGTGGCGGACTGCAAACAGCCGCAGTGACCACAGTGACCACTGACCACTGACCACGGAGCAGCACCACCAGCACCAGCACCATCAACAGCAACAGCATACGAAGCGTAACAATTGGGCGGTGGCACCACCAGCCCATCAACAGCACCCGCCCATGGCTCCCCTTCCCCACTGCGGCTGCTCCAAGACGTTTCCTCATCGTCTAATTAAATGGATCTCTGCACTCATAGAAACAGTTTGATTAGTTAACTGTTAACTGGGCATTCAGTGCGCTTAACCTCAACCTCCGTCGGCCAACAACAGGTGGCGCCGTCGACTAGAAGCGGCTTAGAATTGAAGGCAAATTTATTCTTCTTCTTATTCTTATCATTGCAATGAAAACTATAAGCTGAATGCCCCAAAAGTAAATAAAAAAAAAAAAAAAAACATTATACCCTGAATTTCCATTTTCAATGGGTTCAGGGTATAAAAAATATATAAATGAGGCTAGAAAGGAGGTTAGGAATGATTGGAATTGAAACATGGAGTCTATATTTTTAGATTTTGTACTAACTCAAGCTGATTTTGTGCATTTTTAGAGGTAGGCTAGAGATTGCAAAAGCGAACGATAGGTGGCGCTTCACAACAGAGGAATGAGTGGAATTGGTATATTTACCAAGCGATTTAAGATTAAACTCTTCAATTTGGGATCAATGCTTTTTTGAGAACTTATAGAGATACAACTTTCTATAGATAAAGATTTAAAGATATACAGACACTGGAACAATTGGAATTGGAACACGTTGCTTTACCAGGAAGCCAGCTTTAATTAAAATAGTGAATGTATAAAGTATTCTCAAACTTTGCAGGTTATGTTTTTAATTTCCCAGTGGCCGACAGATGGCGCCACTTCCAACTTGAATGCATGGAATGCACGGAATCGAACTCATACACTAAGCGAAATTTCTTCTAAATAAATGTAGATTTGCAGTGAGAAGCGACTGACAAATCTCAGCCTAAACATATATATATATATATATAGGAAATACAGTTCAGCATATTCTACGCCAGGTGGCGCCACATTACAGCTTAATCTAGGAATGAATGGAATCGGAATCTTGTAGTCAATCTACAAACTAGATTAGTAAACTGTGATAGTAGACTGCGGAAACTTAACCTTCTCCCATATAGTTCACCTTAATGTACTACAGGTGGCGCCACTGCTCAGAATGAAGCTAGAATCGATTGAGAACCGTTTTTTCCTCACTTTGTTCGCTTTTTGTCGAACTTTTGCACTGAAATGGGGCAGCTGCTGCGCCCAGATCTATCGGCAGTTGGACAACTTGATGAGTGGCTGCTGGCTAAACAAAATGTTGCAATCAACGGGGCAGTTGCTGTAGTTGTCGTTGCTGTTGTTGTCATCACTTGCGGCAACGTTGTCATTGTCTATGTTTTTTTCTTATTTTTGCCTTGCTGCAGCAGCAGCATTTTAAACTAGGTTAAAAGCACAAACGACACGCAAAAATGTGATGACAATTCGCCAAACGAACAACTCGAGAGCTGCGAGCTGCGAGCTGTGAGCTGAGCGAGAGACACATCCGAGCGGGGCTAGACTCACTTACTCAACTCGAATCGTGATGTGGCTCATTCCTGTTATTAGAACAGATCCAGCAGAACCGAGCAGAGCAGCCCATAAACTAAACTAAGCTAAGCCACTTGGCACATTAGCTCAATCAAATGACAGATGATCTCTGAAGGGGGAATGAGTCGGCGCTTTGACGGCCGTAGAGCTTCTAGTACATTTAAGAGCTGCTTATATGGAGAAGCTGGAATTATGTGTTCTCCATGAGCTGAAGAAGAAGACGAAGTACTTTGCAATGGCAAAATATAAACTAACATATATATACATACATATATATATATATCTGCCCAGTTAACTGCCTGACAAAGCTGATTGCAAATGATTGCTGCAATATTTTAACACCGCAACATGTGTTTTATGCTCCGGCCAGAAATTGCAGTTATCAATAGATTGTAAAGAACGATTAAACTGACATTTGCATGCATATATCTTCCTTGTAAACTGACTGGCAAACTTCATTGCAATTTGTTTGTTTCGTATTTGTGGCATTCAAAATTGCATATGCTCTGGTCAAATGAAGAAACAATGAAATTGATGAGCTAAAATCTTAAACTGCCTTGTTAACTACCTGGCAAACTTCATTGCAAATAAGATGCGCAATATTTCTATCACTCAAAATAGTATATGCGTACATATGTAGTATATAAAGGTGTACTCCATCAAAATAATGAATTGACATATAAAATTACCTCTAAACTTCCTGGCAAACTTCATTGTAAATGATTTGCCTATTATTTCAATCGTATAGCAATATTTTAGTGGAATCTTCGTCATATAATAGGGTACAAAAATATCTAATATATATATATATATATATATATATATATATCTACTTTGTAAACGGTCTAGCAAAGTTCATGGTAAATGGTTAATGCACTTGTCATTCATATTTGCCATTTACCATGGGCTCAATTGGACAGCTTACAAACTACATATAACCATGTTTTAGAGACTTTTGCCAAAACCAGAAAAAACAGTTGACTGAAGGCTTAATATAAATATTAAAAACTTGCATCTATATCTGCCTTGTAAACTGTCTGGCAAAAGTTCCTTGCAAATGATGTTGCCAACATTTCAACCACTCAAAAATTAATTTGCTTTAAGATGACCCAAGCTTGAAAAGAAGAAGAAAAGCTTACTTATAAGTATATTTACAATATATGCAAACCACCTGGTAAAGCATATTGTAAATTGCCTTGCTAATATTTCTGACAGTTAAGTTTTACTTATGAAATGTAGGAAAGATGTTGATAGCAGCTGAGCCCAAAGCTCCACACAGACTGAGACCTCTGAGACGAATTGCCAGAAGTTGACATATATAAAGCTGATTGAAATCAGATGAAGACTTATCTAATAAAGCTTCAAGTTTTCTAAATAATTTAGATGGAAAAAAATACAAAAAAATCAAATGAAAGATAAATGAAGAGATAACTAATAGAGTTGAGTTTCTTTATGCTTTGCTTAAAATATTTTGTAAGCTATCAATGCTAAAATGCTAGGCTCGAATCCTCCTCAACTCCCCCTGAATACATTCATGTATTTCTTATAATATCGAAAGAGTTTAAGCTATATTAGCTTCAGCTTCAGCTCATCCTCTTCTATTTAGATGTGGTAATGCTCTGCTAAGGCAATAGAACTGCTCCAGTCTGCGGTGGCTCGACTTGCCTTGTATCTTAATCAGTTCGCTTAAAGTTCTAAGCAGCTTCCATTGCCGCATGTTAGCCCCAAAAGGCGCCCCAGACAGCAGCAACAGAAATATGCTTTTATATGGCCATGCAACATGTTTGGCAACATGTTTTGGTTTTCTACATTTTTCTTTTGGACTGCGTCGCGGGGGCATCTACTCGAGTTTTTGGGCAGGTGGGTGGTGGGGGAGGGCAGCTGGCCCACATACGAAAAAAAAATTGTGCGTTGGCTGAAGCGGGGATTTGTGGCACGATCCAATTTGTGGCATCGACGGCTGCTGCTGCTGCTCCAATTTGCTGACCATTTGGCATACTTAGAGCCGTTGTTGGGGCATGCAAATGCTTGTGCAACGGCATCGCAGCATGCGGCAAGCGGCAGGCGGCAGGCGGCTGGCGGCATCTGCAAGCGTCCAAGAATTATTCGAGCTGCGGCTGCAATTTGGTGCACTTGGCGAGCTGCTGCCACAGTTGCCACAGTTGCATAACCTGTATTAGTTGTTATTACCGTTTTGCGGCAGCCGCGGCAACTTTCTTGGCCAGCAATTTGCCATTGATCGATAGAGCAAACGCATCGAAAGCCCTAAGCTGCGCCGCTCGCGAGCTTCGCCACTTGCCAAAAACAAAGCAAAACGAAAAGCGCAGCAAGTGGCAGCGCAGCTGGCGGCCGGCAGCGCTGCGCCGCTGCGCCTGCGCCTGCGCCTGCAGTCGACGCTAACAGCTTACAAGACGCACAGCGCGACGGCGCAAACTTTCAGTTGCTTTCGAGCTGCACAACACGACGGTTGGTTTTTTTGCTGCCAGG
The DNA here is from genome assembly GCA_035046225.1 of Drosophila pegasa. Classification (NCBI taxonomy): domain Eukaryota; kingdom Metazoa; phylum Arthropoda; class Insecta; order Diptera; family Drosophilidae; genus Drosophila; species Drosophila pegasa. The sequence continues at coordinate 3,839,050 of JAWNOD010000525.1, read as the reverse complement.
CACCTCGCACAGCGAATACAGTTATAGCAATAGAGAGAGCGAGCTGAGAGAGTCGTGAGAGCAAGAGCGAAACGTGAAAAGTGAAAGAAAACGTCGTCTTCGTCTTCGGCTTCGGTTGCGCGCGCGTCGCTTCGTCTTGAAAGCGCGAGAGAGAGCGAGAGAGAAAGAAGGGGTGGGAGAGTGCGTCGCTTTAAGTTCGACTCCAACTTCGACTTCGACTGCGACTTCGAGTTCGAGTTCGACTTTGACTTCGGCCACGAATTCAGTTGCCGTGCAGAACGCGTAGCGAACGGAACATCGCGGCTGTTCGATTACAATTTCTATTCATATTTTTTTCTGGTTTTCTCATTTTAAACGCGTCTAACGGTTTGACGCGCCTAACGGTACGCGCTTAGTGATTAACAAATTGTGCCCATTCGATTGATTTTTGTTTTCGTTTTTTTTCTAGAAATATATTTTTTTTTTTAATTTTTTTGTTGTGTGGCAAGGATAAACGAGTTGAGCGCGAACTGACACACTTTCCGGGCGCACACCTGTTCGCCCAATTCGCACTCAGCCCCGACTAATTCCCGTTCTTCCTCTTCCATGTACAATTTGATCTGTGCCTAGGCATGTTGAAACATTCGTAACATTTAACAACAACAAGTTTCGTGCAAAAAGAGAGAGAGAAGTAAATTCTGCAACAATAAGAAATTGGTGTGAAAACAAATTGCAAATTCTGAGAAGGAGAAAAGTTTCCAAAACACACAAAATAAACAACGAAATAAAGCAAAAGTAGAAGAAGAGACGACGACGACGAGGCAGCAACAGCTGAAGATCAACAAGTGAGCGACAAAATGCAACGCACGCAGTCGCAGTCGCTGCCGCTGCTGCTGCTGCCACTGCTGCTGCTAACGTCAGCGCAGACGCAGACGCAGGCGCAGGCACAGGCGCAGAATATAGGTGAGTGTGTCAAGCGAAAGACGAAAAGCCGAGAAGCGGCGAAACCAAGAAGACGCAAAATAAGAACAAAAACAACAACAGCAGCAAAAATACCAAACAAATTTTCTCTTGCTGCTGCTGCTTTTGGCTTCATCTTTTTTTTGGTATTTGTTTTTGTTTTTGCTTTTTTGGGGGCGCTTTAAAAGTCAATTTTTGTTTTTGCATACGCTTTTGTCGCTAAGTTTTTTGATTTCCGGTTCTGCTTGAAACAAAAGATCTGTGCACCTTTTTTCCCACGTTCATAAAGCAAGCAGCAGCACCAACAACAACAATAGCAGCAGCAGAAGTCCAGTCAAGTGCCGGCAACTGGTCAACTCGTTGTTGTTGTTGTTGTTGCTGTTGTTGCTGCTGCCATTGTCGCTGCTCGCTTTATATCGGTCAGCTTTTGTGCTCGTTAATTGTTTCGTGGGATACGCGCGACAAATGAAACGAAGCAGCGACGTCCAAAGGTGCCCCAAGTCGCGTATGCATACTGCAAGTACAGTGGGCACACGCTAGCGTGAACAGACTTTAATTGCAGAAACAGTTAAGGGCAGAGAGGGAGAGAGAAGGAGGGGCAGAAGTTTATGATTGTAATCGTTTATTTGGTGTTTATGTACATTAAATATTCTTATGTAATGGAAAAATGAATGTAATTCTTATTGAAAAAGATTCGAGAAATATATATTAGTCATATACTACTTTAGCTTAAATTCAGCGACCTTTGATTTCGTAGAGTATACATATAATCTCGATAAACATAATCTTTATGAATCACATAAGACTCAATTTGTAAAGGCCTTATCCATCTCCTTTATAGCTCTTATGCTAACTAACTACAACATTGATTAGCTCCTGCTGATAATTCCAGATAGTCCATATATCATTAAAAATTTTATTATATATATGCGATATATATACACAATATATACTATATGCTGTTATATAGGCAATTAGTCCCTAGTAGCTTTCATATAAATTTTTTGTATCATATTTCTTGAGAAAACGTTTTATTTAGGATTCTCACTCAGCTCTCTAAAAAACATTATCGAAATCGAATCAAGTGTCGCTTGATAAATGCGTTTTGTATAGAAAACTCTGGCTCTATTGTCACACAATCCATCATATCAAATGGAATAGATCAAATAACTAACATTTATAAATATTATATATGTTTACCATCTGAAAAAGTTTTCTTTTCTTTTTGCTTTGCAATATTTTTTAGGATTTTTATTGAGAGATCATATTATATCATATTATATAAAACGTGATAAATAAATTCTATATGAAAACTTAATCTGTACTGAATTTATAAAGAATAAAAAAATAACTAAAGGAACATAAGAACCATCTATAGATAGTTCAGGCTCTTTATAAATTTATCACAGATGAAGTTTTCATATAAAAATTAGTTAAGGAACATAAAAACCATATATAGAAAGTTAGAACTAGTCTATCAAATCTTCAACTCTCTTTCCTTAGATAGCAGCTTCTTCTTTCTCTATCTCTCTCTCTCTTTTTCTCTCTCTCTCTCTCTCTCTCTCTCTCTCTCTCTCTCTCTCTTTCTCCTTCTCTCTCACTCCCTTCATTGATTACCGTCCCACCTTTAAGAACCTCTGCTGCCCCAGCTGTTTCATCCTAGCCTAGCCGATTCACTCGTTCGCCTTAGCCAGTATACACTGTGCATACTGGATAGCCAAGTCTATTTGGCTAGTGGGCGTGTCCGGCAATGTTGACCGCAGGAAACGGATGTTTGTTTGGGTCAGCAAGCAGAAATAGCAGCAACAGCAACAGCAACAACTGCGCTGAACAACCAAATGTGTCACAAGAAACGGAGAAGGAAAAAACAAAAGACTTAGGCAACAAACTTGCTGCTGCTGCTGCTGCTGCACGTGGCAGCGTCACCTGCCCAGCCAAGGCGACCAGCGCAACCTGTTGTGCCGTTCTCGTCTCGTCTCCAATTACCAAACCGAGCTGCTGCACGTGGCAACAGATTGAGTTACAGTTAAGCGGGGCGAGCGATCGGGCGAGGGGGAGCGACGCCTTGAACTTGAGAACAAAGAACGGCTTACGAATGGCTTTGACTGTTACTGTTATCCCAAAAGGCAGAAAACCTTTTTGTTTTCTTTTGTTTTGTTTTGTCTCGTGGGCTCGTAACGAGTCCATTAAGACATAACTCAATCGCTGTCGCCTCATAAAAGGAACGCATCGGCCTGCCCAGGAACGAAAAGCTTTGACAAAACTGCCCCACAGCCCCACAGCCCCAAAGTCTTATCAGCGGCGCAGACAACCGTTAGAGGCAGTGAAAAACAGAAACTGAGACTGTGGGAAATGCTTTGAAAGAGATTAATTTAAATTACAAATCAAAAACAAGAGACGGAAAAGCCCGCAAGAAAATGCTAAAGCAATCATGAGGCGAAAGAAAAGAAAGAGGGATAGGAAAAGAGTGAGGTTAGCAGCGTTAATAACAACAACGACAACAACAACAATAACAAATTGTACAAGATATTAAAATAAAATTTACGACCAGCCAAAAATTTCACAACAACAACAACAACTGAAGGAGAGAAAAAAGTTTCGAGTTTGTTTTTGTTTTTGTATTTGCCTGAAATGGGAAAGTTTTTAATATATATACACATACATATACATACACATATATGTATGTATATATAGTTATGCTTATATCTAGTTTTTTTCTCAGCACAATTGTATTTCATATTGTTGACAATAAGAAAAGTAAAAGTGCAAACAGAGCGAAGTGAAAAGGCAGAAGCTGCAGCCGAGGCGGCGCATTACGTACCCTCCACATTAGACGATGGGCTGACTGGCTGGCTGTACGATAATGGCCAGGGCAGATCATTAGCGTAATGATCATTAAATTGCATTGCGGAAGCTGCGCGATTTTAATTGCAATGCGAAAAGCGAAGCTCGCATCTAACCCAGGCAGAGATGCATAACTCACAAGAGCCATTATGCTGATGCGCCATGTCGATGCCACGGCTCATTTGTGCAACACACACACACACACACACACACACACACACACACTCGCACACACTGGCACACACACTCGCATCTTTTTTGAGGCGTGGCACATTGTGCGCGCATGCGTGCAAGCATCAGTTGTTTCTCCTCATCATATTATTAATATTTTTTCTGCGGTGCCCCAAACGAGGCGGCGGCTGCCCGTTTGCCCTTACATAAGCGCTGCCAAACAACAAACTGGCCCAACAAGGAAGTCAGCGCAAGCCGAGTTGAGGAAGCCAAAAAGGCGGCAGCCGTAGGCGTGTATCACGCACTTCAGCCAGACAAACCGCACTCCCATCTCTCCCTCTCTCTCTCTGTCTGTCTCGCTCTCGCGGCCACCGCAACACAGACGAGTGCGGGATTAGGCCCCAGACCAGATGTTAAAGTATCCTTTACCTCTCATCCATTACCAACTAGTTGCTTGCATAAGCCAGCCATTATGCAATGCGCCAATAAACACAAGATACTCGGCAAATTTAACTATCTTTTTCATATGTTAACAAATTGCTATTTTTATAGCTTTTACTTGTAGTACTTCTTCAGTTCAATGGGCGGAGACTATTGCTTATAGCAAGTCTTTGATTTTGATAGAAAATAAGTGAAGTATAACTTAGCAAATATGGGTATGCCATATTTAATATTTAAAGTCTCAATCTTAAATAGTTCCTGAGTTTCTTGAGAACAAAATATCAAGAGTATTATATGCTTTTCAGTAAGTTTATCGTAAAATTTAGCTTTATCGCTTCAATGAGGTATTCACATACCCAATTTCATAGCACTAGCTCAAATAGATCCTGAGTTCCTTGAGAACAGTATTGAAAATTACAAAAATTATGAATAATTGTATATCAAAAGCTGAATGCGATTGCTATATTTATGGACATTTTCTTTATATACAACATCTTACAACTCTAGCTCGAATATATCCCTAGTGTATAAAAAATATTATTGATAATCTCGAGGCTAATTAGTTTTTCAAAAGGCATATAGAAATATTTAGTCACATCTTTTCATTTACTACTATCATAGCACATTTCATATCATTAGCTCATACAGATCCCAAGTTTCATGAGAACATTATTGACAATCCCGAGGTCTATTAGTTTTTCAAAAGCCGTATAGTAATATTTAGTCACATATCTTCATTTACGTCTCCCATAGCACATTTCATATCCCTAGCTCACACGGATCCCAAGTTCCATGAGAACATTATTGATAGACACGCGCATTATCAGTTTTTCAATAAGTTTATAACACTTCTTAACTACATTCCTTTATATACTACTTACATATCAAGCTACATCACACTCTGTCAAACATATCCCAAGTTCCTTGAGTACATCATTAATATTCACAAATACTGCCACTTTTTCAATGAACAAAAAGGTCTAGATAACTATATCTCTTTATATGCTATTTACACATCAATTTTCATAGCTCCAGCTTTAACAGATCCTCAGTTCCATGAGAACGAACTTGCGTTGGGCTCACTTTGACTCGTTTACCTTGCACAACATTTCAATGTTTTTCTTACGGGAGTTACGTTAATCAGCGCTTAATGAATTTGATTAGTGTTTTCATTGATAATGAGCTCATTTGGGGAGTGCGACAAAGTGTCGAGGGCATTTGCCTTGCGCAACTGTCGCGCACTTGCTCCATGGACTGGCTCTCAATACTCGCGCATGTTCAACATCGCAACTTTACGCAATTCGAGTTGATTTTTATTTTTTCGGCTGTTGAATAAATTTCAGGTGCAATCTTCAGACGCCTTGGCACGTAGCGCGGGAGTGGGGCACGCTCTATGTGTGTACGGAGTGTGGAGTGTGGAGTCTGGTGTGAGGCAAGTGTGGAATGAAAATGGAAATGAGGCACTGCACAACTTGCGCAAGCTGCAAAGTGGCCTTGCCAGATACGCCTCGAGAGAAAAAAGACGTCGCTTAGTTAGCTGACAGTTTGTGTGGGTCGCTGAGTGATACGAACTCTTAGCGGGAGAGAGTGAGTGGGCTGGGTCTCATATAGGCTTAGCGATTAATGCAGCAGGTAGAGAGCATAGAGGATTAGCAAAACAATCTGGTTCAATCACACACATTTCCTGGAGAGCCCACTCACAAAACCTCGATCGGAAATCAAAGATCAGAAGATTCGAAGCTCAAAAGGTCACTTTACCTCTTCTTAGCTATCTTTTCACACCTGAGCATGGGCAGGAGAGAAAGAAAGATAAAAGTCAGACAATCAATGATCAAAACAATACTCAAAGTTGAACATAACGCAACTTTGATCATTTGATCAAAAGAATCACGATCAGTCTCTATAGCCAAACAAAAGCTCTGCATAGAAATGCTTTAATGAATGAAAACTCGAGCAGTTACACAAAAGTTGTCTTTGTTCAAGCAGATCAAAGTTCAGTAACGATCTATCTTATGCAACGATCTGTGTAAGTTTTCAGCCTCCAGAAGATTGTATAATCAAAAATATTTTAGAAATATTGTGTATATGTAAAATTTATAGAATGTGAACTTGAATGTATTGAGGTCTAGAAACTCGAATAACCCTTTTCAAGAGCAAAAATTTGTTTATAGTTGAAGATATAATATATCTTATTAGAAGAAGTCTCTGAATTCTCTGAGAGCTCAAGGCAAACACATATTAAGTGCAAGTATGTAAAAGAAAATGTTTATATTATAGAAAGACTAGTTTTAGAGTATATACTCTTCATGATCATCAAGTATTTATAGACAGACTTGTAGAAATTTATAGGTTGAAAACAATATATATATAATTATGACTGATCATAAATCAGAAATTTTCTATAAGACTGCACTTACGTCAGTTCAAAAAAGAAGAAGCCGCAATGCTTATATATAGCTGTACCTACACATACATTTATATATAAATAAATGATTTTAGATATATATACATACATATATTTGCTTTGACTGAATGCATATGCTTTGGCATTCCGTTGAGCTTTTGATTTTTGTTTTTTTAATTTTGTGAGGTGCAGCTCATTTGTATGGAATGCTCATTATGGCCATATGAAATATCAGCTGCAGTTGAATATTTATTTTGATGAGCACATACACACGCACACACACACACTATGACACACAGAGACACACACGCATGCATAGTAAAACTTTCGCGTTCGTTGCCTAAGTCATTCGTTTGGCGCTGTGCGAAGAAATTGTAATGTGTGTCGCAGTGAAATGCGCGGAAAGTGAAACTAAGCATCTAATAAATAAATGAAATTGTTTGCTATTAGTAGCGCATTTAAATGACAACAACAGCAACTGTTGCAACAACAACAACGACGACGACGACGAGCTGTGCTAGCAACATGAAAGCTGAAAGGCAAAAGGTGTAGCTTATGTCTGGACGACAGAATTTATGCGCTTTTTAATTTAATTAATTGTAATGAATGTGTGTTGTTGTCGATGTTGTTGTTGTTGCTGTTGCCATTTTAAAATGAGCTGGCAACAATTGGCCCGCTGGCTGAGTGGCACCTGATTCATGACTCGTTTCGCAGCCATCAATGCCACAAGGCGAACGCCATCGAAATTGTTATAAATAATTGCCTTTTGTTAATAACTTTAAATGCTCCATGTGCGTGTGTGTGTGTGCGTTTCGTCACTGGCCCACTAAAAGCTGTAAAAGCAACGTAAAGCAAAGCAAAGCAAATCAAAGCTGTTGCAACTGCCATAAAAGCGACTGCCAAATGCGTTGCAACCAAAATTTGAACTTGAAACTGAAGTTGAAGCACAGCAGCTGCCTGCAATTATCGATATATATCGATTGGAGTTAGAGAAAAAGAAATCATACAATCGAAAGTTCAATCTCCATTATCAGAAATTTAACTTTAAGCTGTTCCTAGAGGCTTAGCCTAGCTCTAGTAGCTGCCACACTTATAGCACAAAGCGGGAGTGAATTATGCTTGACTAGGATATACCCGTCAGCTACTGCTTGTTGACTTAAAACTTAGCTGAAATCATTATTTAAATTTAACCTCTTTTTTTAGTTGTTTTAAACTTTCCCCAATGACTTAATCTTTGCTTAAATGCGTCAACCCAGTTGCGATTTGTGAAATTGTAATATTTTCAAAGGAATTTGGTTTTTAAATAGATTTTTTGAATTCTAATAATTGACATAAAAAGTAAACTTAAAAATATTTTGCCTTAAAACTTAGCATTGACAAAATGTTAGCCTTTATAAACATGCCTAGTACAAGTCCTTATAACTTTTTCAATTATAATATTTTTTTGAGGAATATCTCCTTCTGCATCTCTAACTCCACCTCTAGCTGCTTCTACAGTTCTATTCTCGACCTACCTTTAAATAATCGAGACCTATTTCTGTCAAAAAGCATTTTCGAACCAACTTTTTGGCCAGAGCTGAGCTCGCTCGCTCGTTTGTTCGCATTGCTTAAGATCTTTCGATATCGCAACTTTCACAGCAACAGGTAGCGAAAAAAAATAAATAAAAATAAATTATATATTTATATATAAACACACACATATATCTTATATAGAAACAATGCGCAGGCAGCGCCCACACACACAGACAGAGACACATATGAGATAGAAGAATGTTGGGCCGCACTTGTTGTGGGTGAAAGCCAAGCCCAAGTCACACAGCAACAACACACAGAGTCACACATACATATAGACATGGCCATAACTTGATCAAGCAGAAGCCAATTGATTTTGCACCACTGTGCAGCAGCTGCTGCTTGAGCAACTCTGGCAATAACAATAACAATTGCCATAGATTAGCGCCTGAATTGGAAGTTGTCTTAAGAAGTGCATCAGAGTATCTATAGAGATATGTATTAGAGAGATATTGTGTGTGTGTGTGTTAGTGTGTGTATGTGTGTGTGTGCCTAGCTAATTGCATACATGCTCCTTGCACTTGGACTCCAGAGTCCAAAGCATGGCTAATGCTGAGCAATTGCTTTTGCGCCGCATCATCATCATCATCATCATCATCATCATTATCATGATTGTTTTGTTCATGATGTTGGCAAGTTCATTGGCCGTTGGCTTATCCACAGGCAATCGGAAGTGTGGATGACGCTGCGCTTCCAATCAATAAACGCGGCCGCAACACTTGCCACACATGAGCAATTGTTGCTGCTGTTATGGGGCGTTTATGCTGCTGTCTGTTCAGCTGCAGCCAATGGCCAACAGCTTGTTGTTGTTGTTGTTGATTTCATAATGTTTGCTGTTGCTGTTGCTGCTGTTGCTGTTGCTGCTGCCAGCGGCAACTGTCTAGCGGTAAATGGCGAGCGATTGGAATGCCAGCAACAGCAGCAGCAGCATGTGGACACAAAAACTAAAGCACCAACAACAACAACAACAATGGCAGCAAAAATAACATTTATTTTATAATCAAGGCACGCCAGCAATACAAGAACAGCAACAACAACAACAGCAGCAGCAGCAGCGACTAAAGTGAAATTTTCATAATAATTCGAAACGCTGCCCGCTGACTGCTAAACTGCTTCTAATTTTCACTCCAAGGCGTTGCCAGCTGTTGCTGCTGTTGCTGTTGTTGTTGTTGTTGTTCATTTGCATAGCGCGCGTTGACAAAAACTTTTTACTTTATGAACTCTGCCGAGGAGAAAGGCCAACAGCAACAACAACAACAAAGACATTTGTTATATTTATGTTGCTGCTGTTGTTGTTGTTGCTGCTGCTTTTATTATTGTAATTTTTAATGCCTTTTGCTTGACTCTTATGCAAATTGTCTGACCAGGCAAGTTCTAGAGTCAACTATACATATGTTGCTGCTGCTGCTGCTGTTGTTGCTGTTGCTTATTCCCACATTTAGTAAAGAAAAAAAAGTTGTGTGGCGGCTGCCAAAACAAAACCACAAAAATGCCATAAAAAATGTCAGAAAAACAAAACAAAAATCAAGAGTTAACCGAAAAAAGAATCCAAGCAACAGCAGCAACAACAACAGCAACACAAAAAATCTTTGCGGCGTGTGCAACAAATTAGGCACAAACCAAAAATAAATGCAAAAAAAAGAATAGCAGCAACATCTAATGATATATTGCTGGCGCGCAACAGCAGCAGCAGCAACAACAACAATGCGGCACACACAGCAACTGCAACGAGAACGCTTCTCAGCAACAGCAACACACACTCACACACGCAGCGCACGAGCCGTGAAGCGAGCTGAGCTGAGCTGAGTTGAGTTGAGCTTAGATATTGCTGCTGTGCTGCCTTGCTGGCCTAGCTGCAATTGCAGGTGTTTTCGCAGCTGCTGCTGTCAAGCACACACACACACACACGCGCGCGCGCGAGCATTTGGGCTCGTCTTGACCCAGTTTGTGTCAGAGAAGGACGAGTGCAGGCAGCAGCAGCAGTCAGGCAGGCAGCAACAGTTGCTGCTGCCAACACCTTTCTTTCCGTGCTTGCACATTGATTTGTTGGCTTGACGTGGAATGCGGTCAACTAGCAAACGGCTGCAGCATCAGCAGCTACAGCAGCCGCGCGTTGGTCAATGTCGCAGCCAATTGTTGCCGTTGCTTGGCCTTGCTCTGCTGCCTTAGCGGCAATCAAGCGTTTCCTTTGGCGGCACAAGTGCCGCAAAATCGTATCGAACCTGTTATATATGCATATACCCATCTCTCTCTCTCTCCCACTACCTGTCTCTCTCTCTTTCATATATTCTGTCTGGGCTCTACTTTCGAGCGAGACCTTGTCAACAGTTGTGGCGCAGGTGAAAGATGTTGCTGCTGTGCTCGATGCTGTCATTGTCTATTGCTATTGCTAATGCTGTTGCTGTTGCTGTGTTGCTGTTGCTGTGTTGCTGGTTCTTGGCTTGTGCGTTTTATATAACTGTTTAAGCATGAAGTTTATTGTTGTTGTCTGCGTCTGGCCGCCTCTGTTGCTGTTGTTGTGCGTACCGTTACATAAATGCCTACAGCCAGCAGCAACAACAATGAAGAAGAAGAAGAAGAAGACGGCGAGAAGTCAAGACGAGTCAGCGCATGTTTATTTAATGCGCTTAACAGCTTTTAGCCGGACAACGACTCTAAGACATGCTACAAAGTGACTAGCTCCCTCCCTCTCCCTCTCTCGCTCGCTCAGTCTTGTTCTCGATTGATGTCTCAATTCAGAACTTGAGCGGAAGTACAAATCAAAAGACTTAGGCAACGAACTTGCAATTACTTTTGCATTGCACACGGAGAGAAACAAAAGGCAATTGCGAAATGGTTTTTTAACGAGCTGCTGCTAATTTTTTTGCCCGCCAGCAACCAAATGCAGCTGCAGCAGCAGCAGCAGCAACAGCAACAGCAGCAGCACCAACAACTTCTAACTGGGTCAGGCAGCGTCTGCTTCAAGAAGCAACTTAAATGAAATTCTCGAAAACCGGCCAAGTGAAGCAACGCGCCAATTTATGTAAATCCAAAACCAATCAGCCTCAAACGGCAACAGCAGCAACAACAGCAACAACAACGGCACAGCATCGTCATCATTATGATCATTATGAGCACTGATAGTCTAACGGTTTAAACCGTTTCTGATTTGACAAACAACAACAGCAGCCGCAGCATTCGAAGTGGAATACAAAGTCGAAGCGCGTAGCTAGCTCTGCCTAAGAAAATAGTTTTCCACATACCCTGGAGACAGGCTAATGGGGTATGCGACACAGCACACAGCCTAAGTACTGCAAGTCTTTCTAATCTAACTCAGACTCTAAGCAACAGTGACACTTGCGACTTGGGCTTCAGTTCGTGAACCAGCCTAATGGGATCAGAGCCCGTTGACACAATGTTCTTATATAATCCCAACGTATAATGAAAGAAAAACGTGAAACTACACGAGTGAAATCCCAAGTGTTAACTGTATTATTAGCGAGCCAAAAAGAAGAGTTGTCTTAGCTGCCCGAATAATTAGGGCAATGAAAAACAAGAAACCTGTTTGGATGGAGTATTATATAAATTAAGAGTCGAAGCCACTGATTGGGATTATAATGAAGATATTAATAATGAAATGGTTAATTATGAGTATAATTATAATGAAAGGGGCAATGAGACTGATGAGGCACTTGACTATGAGAAGGACATTGACTGTGATGATAATGAATAATGATGATGACACTAATAATGAAGATTAGAATGATAATAATATGACAATGATGAAGAAATGGTTATAGAAATGGTAATGATGATGATGATGATAATGATAATAAAATTTACAATGATAATTGGTAATTTTAATGATAATGACAAATAAAGTTTTAATGATAATCAAAAAGAAATTGACTGTGAGGACAATGATAATGATGATGAATAATGATAAGGAATGAATAATTATAATGAATGAATAATGATAATAATAGCAATGATAATGAGAATAATGATAATGAATGAATAATGATGATAATAGCAATGATAAGACATTGTTAACGAAAATAATGATGAAATTAATAATTATAATGATAAACTCATAAGGAAATTGACTATGGGAAGGACAATGATATAAAAATCGGCTCAGATAATAATAATGACTATGGTTAGAATGATGACAATGATAATGAAGACAACATTGATTATGATTGTGACAATGATGAAGAGATTGATCACGAAAATGATAATGAACTTTGCAATGATAATGATAATGAAATCAAAATTGATAATGATAATGATAATAAGAGTGCTAATGAAATAGAAATTGATATTGACAGTGATAATGATAACGAAGTTGAAAATCGACAGTGATAATGACAATTTTAATAACAATTATGTAACAAATCGTAATTGATCATTACTGTAGGGCATTCGCTAGTCGAGCACGCTTGCCTATTTCTAGCTGTTCTTTTATGTAGCGGCAATACGCGCGCGCAGCTCAGCACGATATCTTCAAAATTAGTTGGCCCATGAATCATTGCGGCTTACAAGCAAAGCTCCGTTGCCCCCGTCCCCCGTCCCCTGGGCCAAATTTGTTGCTTGCTTCAGCGAGGCAGCGCGCAGACTGTGGGCAGCCCAGAAAAGAAAAGGGAAAACCTTTGTAATGGGCGCATCTTTTTGGACATGCTGCGCTTTTCACTTGCCACCGCCGCAGCTGCTGTTGCCGCTGCTGCTGTTGCTACTACTGTTGGTGCTGTGTATTGCTGCTGGCTGTTGCTGCTGCTGCTGCTGCTGCTGCTGAACTATCTCAATTGGGTCATCAGCCAAGGCAAATGTTTGCTTTCCTTTGGCCGCACTTGCACTTTTCAATTTCGTAATTGAAGCCAGCAGAGAAGAAACTGAGGAAGACGACGAAGATAAAGAGCAGAAGAAGAAGAGGAAGCAGCAGCAGCAGCAGCGGAACTGAAACTTTTTGTGCTGCTTCTGCAGCAGCAACCGAAGCGTGGGCGTTGAGCTATCAGCGCATGACGCGACCTACTGCAAGTCGCACAGCAGTTGCCCCCAGCCCCCAGGCCCCGCCTTGCCGCCTGCCCATCTCTCCCTCTCTCTATCTCTGCCTGTAAGTAGCTCCCTATCTTGTTAGCCCGCGAGCTGTGTGTGGAGCTGGGCGTGGTCAAGCGAGCTGACAAATTCACACGCAAGCCGAAGACAGCGGCCAGAAAATATGCTAATTGCGAGGCAGAGACAGCTCCACTTACCCCCCAGCCCCAAGCCCCCAGCCCTAGCCCCTGCTCCCGCGCGCTCATTATCCACTCTCCAGGCAATTAGGCTGCATTTCTCTTATTGTTGTTGCTATTTAGCGAGCCATACGCAAATTGTTGTCGTCGTCGCGTGGAATGCGAATTGTTTTGTGACTCTCTGCCACAAGTTGCATTGCCCATTTGGCTGCAAATAGAAAGCGTCGTGCAACCAGCAATTAGCTTATGAGGCGAACCAAGGTGTAGGGGGAGCAGGGGAGCGGGGGAAGGCAGACAAATGGGGGAATAAATGGCTCTAGCCAAAGAGCTGCTTATTAAAGTTCAGCGTTCAGCCTGAAGAGCGAAGAGCGACTGCAGGCGCGCCAGCTGAAGCTAAAAGCTCAAATGAACTAGTTCTTCTGCTCAATTTGTTAGTTTCTTTGCACACAATTTTGCCGAATTGCATGCTTTGCTCATAATGTGATCCATATGCATATGAATAAGTTCCTAGATGTTTTTCAGCAGAGAACTAGTTCATGAACTTATATATCTGAGCTTGAAAGAACTAAAGCTCATTGACTTAAATGAACTTGTTTTTTAGTTCATATATCTTAACTTCAAAGATTGGAAGAACTTTGGATTCAATGAACTAGTTCTTTAGTTCATCTATCATAATCTAACGATCATTGACTTCAATGAACTTGTTTTTTAGTTCATATAACTGATCTTAAAAGATCTGAAGAGCTTTAGATTCAATGAACCAGTTCCTTAGTTCATCTATCAAAATTAAGAAGATCTAAAGATCATTGACTTCAATGAACTAGCTCCTTAGTTTATATACTTAACCTTAAATGACCTGAAAAGCATTAGCTGCAATGAACTAGTTCATTGCTTCATCTATTTAAGCTTAAGAAACCTGAGGAGCATTCACGTCAATGAACTAGCTCTTTGGTTCATATATCTAAACTTAAAAGATCTTCAATGAACTAGCTCATTAGCATTGTATTTTTTTTTACGAATTTCTTGAAATCTTTTGCTCACATGAACTAGTTCATTTACAAGTATGCTGCTTGAACTTTATGCCTGCAAGACTTCTAGCGCCTTAGCTAAAACCTTTTGCCTAAATAAGCCACTTTGCGAAATATCATGTTGTTCAACTAAACTAGTTCTTTGTTCTAACTCCGCCTGGGCTGGCCTGAACCTAGGGTGGGCTTGCTAGGGGGCACAGCTAGTTGCACTGGCTGACTGAATCATACAACTGGTTGCGTTTCACACAGTTGTGCGCTTAGTTCATTGAACTAGTTCCACAGTTCACACTAATTGACTGATCAACGTGCGATTCAATTCACATGCAATTAACATTTCACCTGCGAAAAGAGCAGCAGCAATAACAATGCACACTAACAGCACACCCTTTACGAACCCGCCCCCCCGCCCCTTTCCCCCCTCCCTCGGCGCCCATGTTCTTCATTGTTTGTGGCCTTGCTGACCCGGCCGGACGGTGCGCAGCTTTCGCTTTTTATTTGTGTTTCTCTAGCTCGATGAATGCTCTTTATCTGTAATTTGTTTAACTGACTGCCCAAAGCCCCCACGACCCCCCATCCCCCACCTCTCTTGGCATTACCCTCCCCCACACGCACAACTTATTTTCGGACTTGTGCAAACAATTCGCTGATGGTCAATTTGTAGCAGCAACAGCAGCGGCAATGTCTGCCTCTAACTGTTATATTTTTATGGCTCATTATTATTGTTAACGTGATTAACATTATTATGACGTTTATTGTGTTTATTATGAATTATATACGTTGATTTTTATTGCATTTACGAAAAACTCGAAAAAGAGTTGAAGAAAAAAATGTTGTTGCTGCGTCTTTTGTTTTCTACAAATTGCTCTTGTTGTCACTGCCCACTAGTAGAGTGAGTGTGTGTGTGTGTGTGAGAGTGTGTGTATGTGAGAGTGTGTGTGTGTGTATATATGTATATAGTTATAGCTTTATATGCGGGGTATCACTTTCACTAGGCTGGCGCACGTAGAAAGCCAAATGAAAGCAAAGGCAACAAACGAAAAGCAAACAACAAAAAAAAAGCTGACAACAAAACGTTGCACGTTGCGGCAGGTAACAACTACAGCAACAGCTAGCCCTATAAAGCACGTATATATATATTTATATCTGCTCACAATTTCCATGCTTGGCTGACGCCTTGTCTCAACCTTTTTCCTAGCCCGCATCGGGAAGCAGTTCACCAGCTCCAGCCTCGGCCTCAGCCTCAGTCTCAGCTTCAGCCTCAGTCTCAGTTCCAGTTCCAATTTCTTTGGCTTATTTTGTTTTTGTTTTTATTCGGTTCGTTTGAGCGCACAGCGTGGGAGTTACAGTGAAGCCTGGCTGTGTAACTGAAACTGAAATTGAAAATTAATTCATGAACTTGATTTCTTAATTTTTTTCTCAGTTTCTCTCTCTCGCTCTCCCTCATTTGCTCTGTTCATTTTCCGCTATATTTTGCTTTTTGCTGTGGCTGAATTTAAATTTGGCTGCACTGATTTGATTAGTGCCGCCAGCAACAGGCAACAGCAACAGGCAACAGCAACAGGCAATAGGCAACTTGCAACAGCAACTTGCAACTGGCAACTGGCAACGGGGGGGCCAGGCAACGGGCAACCGTTATGATGAAATTGCTCGACATTGATTGTATAAGCAGCGGCTGTCTGGCACTTGCAACTGCCCATAACACGCCAGCAACAATTGCTGCTGCTGCCGCTGCTGCTGCAGCTGCTTGGAAAGTTGCACTGGTCAAATGATGCTGCAGTTATTCGAGCATTTATGGCATGACTGAATGCCCAAGACTGTGCACAGTCCATAAAGCAAGCGCTGCCTAATGAGCTGCCAGCTGTGTGCAGCATGAAATGACATACACAACAGCAGCAACAGCAACAACAACAGCAACTGCTCAGAACTTCAGCTCAGTGTCTGCATCGGTTGAATGATAATGTTTAGCTTGGAATTTGCAGTCGACACGACAGCAACATCTAACTGACTCACATATGGAGCAGCGACAGCAACAGCAACAGCAGCAGCAACATCATGATCTATGGCCAGCGGTCAGCAGCAATTCAAAGCCGAATGATGAACGCCTCAGACGTCATGACATGCAAATGCGCCTGGGAACTAACTAAATTGAAAATATAATCACTGAATAACAGCAGCAACAGCAACAGCAGCAACAACAGCAGCAGCAACAATTGTTACTTATTTTGCATACATTACGTTATTTGCAAATCTCACAGATTTTAAGATATTCAAGCGGGCGACTGGCTCAGCTGCTGCTAATGAACTAGGAAAGGTTTTTGTTTATTGAAGACAACGACAACAGCAACAACAATAGCCATGAAGTCTTAGCACTTAATTAAAAGCTCAGTTTAATTGCCACTCAGCATTCAATTTACAATTTGCCAGCAATCACAGATGCTGGGATTAAAACTCTTAAAGCTTGATTAGACTTGGAAATGTGGAATTTAGATGGAATTTATTAGATTCTTATTCAAAATTTTCCACTTTGTCTAGGGTATCTTACATGATATGTATCTTTATATATATAAATAGACAAATTAATACAAAATGCTTAATTTGTTTAATCAACTCTCAGTTACTACTTAGAGTCGTAAAATTTCCAGTACTTAAAGTGGAATTTAAATGAGAAATTTCAGTTAAGATCCTTCTTTTTTTTTGTTCAACTTTTGATTAACAAAAAACTTTTCACAGAACATGAAACATTTGCTGATATTTCTTAAGCTGCAGCTGTTCAGATAAAGATATCTAAGTTTTCTTATAACCAAACCTCAAATATAGATCCGAAATTCAGCAAATGCCTTTCAGATCTTAAAGTGACTTCCTTTATTTGCATCAAAAACCTTTGCCTGTTAGCTAAAGCCCCTTGAACTGTTAGGGGGTCTCAACTATTTCACCTTAATCACATCACATCAATATCTCTGTGAGCAATAAAGTCAATAAATAGTTAAACAATTAATATGAGCAATCATAATTCGCTGCAGCCACGCCCACACAGCAGCCCTATTCATATGGTAGAGTATCGCGCAGTTCAAAGTTTTTCTATTGCTGATGTTGCCTTGTGCTTGACAGTTGCTGTTGTTGTTGCAGCTAAATTCTCACGCTTTGCATTGACAGCAATTGCAAGCGGACAACAACAGAGAGCTGAGAACATTTTGCAATGCTGAATTGTTGGCATTTTTGAGGCGTTTCGCTAACGCCAGCGAGTCGAGCTACGAAATGCCCAGCAACAACAACAACGAGAACCAAACTGGAACGGAACTTGCTTAATTGCCCAGTGCAAAGCCATTGGGGAGCCGGCCACAGTTAGCCAGTTGGCCAGTTAGCCAGCCAACTAGCCAGCCAGCTAGCCAGTTGGCCAGCTTGGGAATTTGACAGGTTGTTGGCCGACAAATGTCGACATCGTCGCATTTTATGAGTTACCCACAGCGGCGCAGCCCGTAGGATCTGCATTGGAAATGCATTTTAATGCTGAACACCTGTTGAAACAGTATCCGCCATGAAATTAGCCTCACCAACAACTTTTAAGTGCTAATCGAGCGACTTTATGGATTTCTCTACTCAGCTTAGCTGCAGCTGAATGGATTCGGAATCATATTTTGCCTTTCAAAATCGAAACGCTTTCAGACTTCACTTGTCTCGTTGCTCTTTTTGCAAATGGAAATTTTCTTTTGTGAGTTCGGGTAGATAGTTCTGGCAACGGAATAGAGTAGCTAACCTGAGCAGATACAGGTAGAGATCCCATCAACCATCAACTAATGTCGACATATATCAGACTGAAACTCACCTCAGTCTACTTCATAAGTCCCACAGTAATCTAAATTTAAGTTCCCATTCAAAAAGGGGGTTAAACCCATAAGCTAGTCAGCTAAATTAAGAAATCAATCAGAGGAGCTTAAATGAAACCGTATAAACGGCCAAAGGCCGAGACCTTTTTGGTTATTGATGAACTTTTAATATGCGACTCGAAGTTCTCGAGCATAAATTAATATTAATTCTTAATCAAATATTATCCAAATATATATTTAAGCTTAACTAATCTCCTTTTCTCTCTCTCTCTCTTTGATACAGATGAAGGCTGCAGTTTTCCGGGCTCTCCGGCGCACAGCAGCGTTGTCTTCTCGAGCGCGAATCTGACGCAGGGCACCGTCGCCTCCTACAGCTGTGAGCGCGGCTTTGAGCTGCTGGGACCCGCAAGACGCGTCTGCGACAAGGGTCAATGGGTGCCCGAGGGTATACCGTTCTGTGGTAAGTACAGCACGACTAAAAGCTACCCGGCAAAATACTCAAAAGGCAACTCATATGATAATTGACAACAATTAAAGCAAGCTGCAAAGCTCAAAGACTATTTTTATTGTGCTCGACTGTCAGATACCCTCTAAAAGAGGTCTGAGTTTTGTTAGGATTGAAATCAATTTCACTGAGCAAGCGGCTGTAGGCAATGCGTACAAAATGTATGTCCTACAATAAGACTGCACGACTGGCAGATAACTTATAAGCAATCATATTTAAAATAGCCAAGATTATATAAATATGAGGATGATCATGCTACTCCAGATACTCTACCCTTTCCTTCAAATAAATGCACAGTCGATCATAACCATCTATGCAAAATTATAGGGTATGCATGCGTCTGCTACTGCCATTTCTTTAGACCATTCCGTGACCTCACCCTCTAACCCTTTTCAATTTGGTTAAAGGCTATTGTGAAGTGCCTGCTGTAAACAAAAGACTTAAGACACAAACTTGCCGCAGCCAATTGGCCCGTCGAACATTTTGTAGCTTCAATTAGCACCTTCCTCTTCTTCTTCGACATCTTCAACTGTGCTGTCTGCCGAAAACGAAGGCATGTGCTCTCCATATGTGCACACAACTTTCACCAATGGCAGCGACAACAGCAACAGCAACGACGACGACATTCGTTCTCAATGATACACGCGCCATCGGAATTCCAATTTCCAAAAAAAAAGAGCCAAAATCCAATTCCAAATGCAAAGTGAAACATGATTAACACGACGCACAATTTGGTCTGTGTGTGTGTGCGTGTGTGTGTTCTCGATGAAAGGCGGAACATACGGCCACAGCAGCAACATGTCCGATCGAAATGCGAGTCGAACATTGAACGTAACGATTTGACCCACATTTGCAGTAGATCGTTTGTTGGTTTTTTTTTCGGTTTGCTGTGGCTCGTCTCAAACTCCACGAAATGTATATAAAAAGAAATACAACAAAAAAGATGTTCTAAGTGAATTAGACTAGACAACAACTTCCGCCCGTTAGGCAAACAACGTGAAAATTGATTGACAGCAGCAGCGTCGCACGCAAATCGAATTTGAGTTGAAATGGAAACGAAATACGAAATAGAAATTTCAACTCATATTGAACTAGTTTTAAATGTAGTTTAAGTTCAATTAACATTTGATCCAATTGAAGTTGAATTGAATGGAAATTTAATTATGTTTTGATTGAAATTGAACTTGATTTTCAATTGAATGCAATTGAAACTGAAATGGATTTAAAATTGAAATAAATGCTTAATTAATTGAGATTGAATGAGAAATTCAATTATGTTTGACTGAAATTGAAATAGAATTAAATATAAATTTAAATATGATTGAAACTGAACTTTGATGGAAAGTGAAATTAAATGAAAATTGAATTTAAAATTGAAGTTGAAATGGGATTGATTAAGAAATGCTTGAAAACCATTTGAAGTAGACGTAAGATTGATTATAAAAGATTATGATGCTGCACAAATAAATTATTTAAGTTGAATTAAAATTAAATTGAATGAGAAATTAAATTATGCTGAATAAAATATGCATTAAAAAGAAGTGAGATTAATAAGAAATTGAGTTGAAATTTAACATAAATTAAATTGAAATGAATTGATCAAATTAAGATTACAAATCTCAAAAATAATGTATTTAAATAAAATTGAAATAGTAATATCAATGGAATGAGCTTTAATTCAGACAAAGCATTACGTTAAATCCTCAGTTCAATTTCAACCTAATTTCAATTCATTGAGCGATTGTCTGTCAGCCTTGACCCTTTCCACGGCTACTTAAGCAGGCCATCTGCTAGACAGCAATTGTTTGCGTGAAGAAAGAGCTCTGACAAATGGTTCTTCATACAGCATCGTTTAGCTACGCCCACGCAACGCGAAACTAGTTTTTCATTTCCTCATGAATTAGTTTACATAACTGTTGTGAGGCATATTTTCGGTCGTTGGGCGAACCTGTTTCGAGGCGAGCTGCAACTGTTTCAGGAGCTCAATAAAAAGCGAGCCAGGCAGAAGAACTAGAAGGCATTCCTCTGGATATCTGTTCATATCTAGGCTAATAACATTCACATCTTTAGCCAGGCCAATAGCCCAATAGCAAGCTGCGCTTATCGATCAATAACTGCGCTGATTGTTAATGGAGTCAATTGGCTTCGGCTTTCAGTTAGCTCAAACTTCGAGTTGGGTCTGTGTGTCAAATGTTGTCATTACGTTTCCCAGATTCGTAAGACTGGCTCTAAGAGCGTTAACGGTTTGGGTTTGTTTCTGTTTTGTTGATTTACGGCTGTCACTGATTTTCGAGTGGTAAATTGCGCCCTGCAGACAAATTGGCGTTGCTCGCGGCAGCCGGTCGAATGATGGCAACCCACAGCCGGCGGTACAAATCGTCAGTTTCATTGATTAATTGAACAATGGCTGGATTGAATGGGAATTGAAAGAGCATAGCGCCAAATTGAATCTGAGCGCAATGATTGGGAACCAGATGACACAGCAGGCGGTGCTACAAAACGCCAAAGCTCAATGCCGAGCGTCAAATTGGAAATTGTTTCTAATCGAAAATTGAAATTGAAACAGAAGTAGGGCAATTCTGCGGCCATTTGTCGCAGATGGAAAGTGCTGAAAAGTGAGTTTAAAGTTGAAGCAGTTACTGGAATGGTTAAAGAATTCAAAAATTTAGATTTTGAATTGAATGAAAATTTAATTAATACTGATTGATTAAACTGAAGGCTGACATAGGCTCAGACTAGACTGGAACGGAAATTGAATTTAAATTGAATAAACAATTGAAAGAATAAAGTTTAGTTTAAGTTAAAACTGAGCTCAAAATTCGAAAGGTCAAAGAGCTCAGTTGATTCGGAATTTGTGAATCGAAATTGAAAGAGTTTATAAATTTATATTGAAAACTTAATTGAAATTGAAAGAAAATAGAAATAAAGCAAATTTAAGCTAAATAATTTTATTTAAAAAAAAAGGTAATAAATATTTATGAATATTTATTTTAGTATATATAAAAACATATTGATATCATCTTGCCTTAAAAAATGTTAAGAAATTTCAAAAGTGAAAGAAAGAAATAAAATTCCATAAAAACTGATTTCAATTTGAATTAATAAACTCTAAAAAAATATGTAAACTATCATTAAATAAAGCTTAAAAGAGCTCAAGTCGCATTGAAATTGAATAGAAACATTTCAAGCAAATCGAATGCATTTGTCAACAACAAAGAATTCGTTTCAGCTGGGAACTTAATTAATGTTGAAACTTGAAACTTGAACTTGAAGCTGGAGTTGAAAATGGAAATGGAAATGGAGCTGGAAGTGCCACCAAGAGCGGCACCTGCCAGCGAGATAAGCGTAGATAACTCACAGCAGTTGCTGCTCACTGTAGAAAGTCAGTTGAAAGAAAATAAAAATAAGAAAAAAACTAAAGAAGAAGAAGATTTTTACGATCTGCGATCTGCGATCTGAGAGCGCGTCATGAGCCGCTGCCTGCCTAGCTGTGGAGCCAAGTGAGCCGCTGTGCCTTTTTTATCCGACAGATGCATCTGATTAATGAATCTCTCAATGCTGCCACACACACTCGCTCACACACACACACACACTCGCATACACACAGTGCGTAGCAATGTAATTAAGACCAAGCAACAACAATTACAACAACAAAAAACAGTTGAAAGAAAAAGTTGGTAAAAAAAAAATTAAAATTTCACTTTTGCTTAAATAAGTGTTATACCCTGTAACTAATTAAAGAGTGGATAAAATGCTTTTGAGCAAGTGTTTCGGCCAGAGATTGAGGGCGGCCAGACATTGATTAGACCTAGGCAAAAGCTAGCCAAGTCGACATGAATGAGATTCTACCGACTTGATATACCTCAAGCACGTGAGACCTATTGATGTTTCTATACAGTACGATCAGTATCGATACCTAAAGAATGTTTTCTGTATATAAGAGAACTAATTAAGTGACTTGACCTATCTAATTTGATATGAGCTTTTGGTCCGTAGATTCACACCTGTTGAGGGTGTCTCTTACGGAGTCAACTGCAGCTGAGCCGCATCGATATCTTGACTCAATTCTAAATATCTATATCGATAATTATCGATTTATATATATATGACAACTTATCAATAACTCACTCAACCCATCAAATTTGATAGGCAAAAGGAGACTTAGTTCGTAGATCTTTCCATTCTAGACTCAGCTTCGATTCACACTTTGTTTCATGGAGGTTTTGACCATCTCTTATAAGGGTATCTCTAATGGTGTACCAATATCTTCGAGGGTATATCTTATGGCTCGCCAATCGCTCAGTCAAATGCAGCCGAGTCGCACAATTAGTTTTGGGCCTTGTAACACTCGCTGGGTTCTGGCCCCTCCAGCTAATTGGTTACTAGCCAGCGAGAAGGTCTGTCGCATTAGCGACTTTGACTTGACAAATTTTGCAGGTGGAGAGAACATTTTTACTTTAGATTTGTGTTTTTGTTTGGCGTCCAGAAAGCGTGTCAGGGCCAGGCGCAGAGTTAGCCCTGGCCAAACTTCTGGGGACCTTGTTTCGGTGCTCTGGGAACTTTGAACAATAAAACAAAAGCCTTTGCGAGAGCCACACGCACTCGCTCGCACAACGTATGAAATCTTAATTCGCATTCGCTTTAATCTCAACTCTTGAACTATTTCTCATCTCGTTAGTGCTCAACGTGGCTGCGGGCAAGGCGCCAATGCAGATATCAACCGATGGCGCCGGCGCGCCACAGAAGGCCATCGACGGCTCCACCTCCGCCTTCTTCACCCCAGAGACGTGTTCACTGACCAAGCCGGAACGCTCGCCCTGGTGGTATGTCAATCTGCTGGAGCCATATATGGTGCAGCTGGTGCGTCTGGACTTTGGCAAATCCTGTTGCGGTAAGTTAAATCATAATGTGAACTATAATTGTGGGAGAGAGAATAAAGTGGAGCTAACAGTAAAAGGGGGCTTTAAGCCTGATAAAGGTCTCATGATTGAGGATGACTTAGTCTAGCCAGTTGCAGAGGATTGACTGTTAGAGGTACTGAAATGGGTATGGCTATATCAATTATTATAAATTAATGAGCTTTAGCTTACATTTAAGCTGAGTCAACTAATCTATAACTGCGTGATTGATCTAGAATATTGTAGCTACAAGATTTCATTTAAGGCTGTATGAAATGGTATATAAATAGAAATATATAGGAAATATATAAACATATATAAAAATTAAATAAATATTATGAAATCATTATGATATTAGAAACAAAAAAAGCTGTTGAATGAATTTAATGAGCTTTTGCCAAAGCCAAGTAAGAACAACTATAGAGTCTAAAACCTTAATTATTGTAGAGTCAGAAAAAAACAAGCTAAGGACTTAGATGGACTTTTAAACTATAAAGCAAAAGTGATAAATATATAACAATGGACTTAAGTTCGAGTTGCTAGTAAAGAAGTTGTGAATAGAGCTAAAATAGGAAAGCTTGGCCTTTGCTTTGAGAAAAGACAGACTCAATATATATACTTTATATATAGAAACAGGATAGTTAAAGAAGAAGAAAGATATATATGGATATATACATAGATATATACAGTCAAAGTTCCCTACGGACCAAGGCCAAGAACTATTTACGAAATAGGCAAACGAAGTTTAAATAAATATTATGTCCATTAGCTCGATTAGCTAAATTAGAGAATTCTAATTTGAGCTCGATGCGAAATTGAATCAGTTTCAAGTGGAGCACAGTCAGCCAGATTGAAAGCTCACTTAGCTGGGCAATTTGAGTTGGCTTTTTGGCCAAATGGCGCAGGCAAATGCGGCACGAAGTGGCCTGACGGGTTCGCAGGTTCCACAAAGGGTAGCCCCAGACTCACGGCAAAGGCAAACAACTGTCAGAGGTAGAGACAGCAAGAGCGAGCGAGCGAGAGAGAGAGAGAGAGAGAAGGGGGGAGAGAGTAGCAGGGAGAAAGGGTAGACAAACAAGTCAGGCAAATGCTTTCACTTGGCTGCAACAAGTTGTGGCAGAGACACAGAGAGAGAAAAAAATGTGTTATGTGATTTTGCAGTGGCTCAGTGGTGCAGCGGGCAGGGCCTGGCTGCGACGCCGGTGGGGCAAGGGGGCACTGCAAGCCGAATATTTATGATTACTTTCACTGCGCACTGAACTTGGCTGACCCGCCGCCACATGCCGCATGCTGCATGCCACACACTTGCCCATCTGATTGTGTCTTCTGCTCTGCTCTTTGGCACAGGCAACAAACCGGCTACGATTGTGGTGCGCGTGGGCAACAATCGCCCCGACCTGGGCACGAATCCCATATGCAATCGCTTCACCGGCCTCCTCGAAGCCGGCCAGCCGCTCTTCCTGCCCTGCAACCCGCCCATGCCGGGCGCCTTTGTCAGCGTGCACCTAGAGAACAACACGCCGAATCCGCTCTCCATATGCGAGGCATTCGTCTACACGGACCAAGCGCTGCCCATCGAGCGCTGCCCCACGTTCCGGGACCAGCCGCCAGGCGCCCTGGCCTCGTACAACGGCAAGTGCTACATCTTCTACAATCGCCAGCCGTTGAATTTCCTCGATGCGTTGTCCTTCTGCCGCTCACGCGGCGGCACCCTCATCAGCGAGAGCAATCCGGCCCTGCAGGGCTTCATCAGCTGGGAGCTGTGGCGTCGCCATCGCAGCGACGTCAGCTCCCAGTACTGGATGGGCGCAGTGCGTGATGGTAGCGACCGCAGCAGCTGGAAGTGGGTGAACGGCGACGAGCTGACCGTCTCCTTCTGGAATCATCCGGGCGGCGACGAGGACTGTGCCCGCTTCGACGGCTCCAAGGGCTGGCTGTGGAGCGACACCAACTGCAATACGCTGCTCAATTTCATCTGCCAGCATCAGCCGAAGACGTGCGGCCGACCCGAGCAGCCGCCCAACTCCACGATGATTGCGCTCAACGGCTACGAAGTGGGCGCCCAGATCAAATACAGCTGCGACGCGAACCATCTGCTCGTGGGACCAGCGACACGCACTTGCCTCGAAACGGGCTTCTACAACGAATTTCCACCCGTTTGCAAATGTAAGTATCCAAGATTATTTATTTCACATTGTAAAGTCTGTCCTTCCGTCCGTTCCTCTGTGGAGTATTGCCTCATCAAAAGCTGAGCTACATCAGTCGAGCATACCCGCTATACCTATTACATTTGCAAATGCAAGTAGCTGAGATACCTCATTCTACAATGTAGAGTCTGTCCGTCCTTCTGTCCGTCCTTCCGTCCGTCCTTCTGTCCATCCTTCTATCCATCCTTCTGTCCATCCTTCTATCCATCTTTCTGTCTATGCTTCCGAGCTTCCGTCTTTCCGTACTTCCGTCCTTCTGTCTGTCCTTTCTTCCGTCCTTCCTTCAGCGGAGTAGTTGCTCATCAAAAGCTGAGCTAGTTCCGTTGAGTATACCCGCTATACCCATTACATCTGCAAATGTAAGTATCTAAGATGCTTCATTCCGCAATGTAGAGTCTGTCCGTCCGTCCTTTCTTCCATCCTTCCTTCCTTCCATCAAAAGCTGAGCTAGTTCAGTCGAGTATACCCGCTATGCCCATTACTCTGTTCACTTTGAGTAGAGTCTAATGTCTTCGATTTGCCCTTTGCAGACATTGAATGTGGTCTGCCCGCCAGCATAGCGCATGGCTCGTATGGACTGCTCAACGGCACTGTCGGCTACCTCAGCCTGGTTAAGTATGCCTGCGATGAGGGCTACGAGATGATCGGACGTGCGCTGCTCACCTGCGACTTTGACGAGCGCTGGAACGGACCGCCGCCACGCTGCGAGAGTAAGTTCAAGTGGAAGTAGCTTAAGACTCAGCTAATCCTTCTGTCTCTCTCGATCCTTTAGTTGTCGAGTGTGATACGCTGCCGGGCAACTACTACAACACGATCATCAGCGCACCGAATGGCACCTACTACGGCTCCAAGGCGGAGATCAGCTGTCCGCCCGGCTATCGCATGGAGGGACCACGTGTGCTCACCTGCTTGGCCACGGGTCAGTGGAGCAGCGCGCTGCCACGTTGCATCAAACTGGAGCCTTCGACGCTGGCCACGCCCGCTGCACCGCCCTCGACGGCTGCCACGTCCTCGCTGCCGCCGTTCAGACCCAAGATCACGGCCAGCACGAGTCGCACGCCCGCCTATCGTCCCTCCAGCGGCAGCAGCAGCTCCACGCCCAGCACAGCCGCCAGCTATCCACATAGCACGCCTCAGGTGGAGATCAATGGCGAAGGTAAGTAGACCCAGATAGCGAGAGGGAAGGTGAGAGCGTCATCTGAGAGTTTCTTCCTTTCACAGCCGACTCCGAGGAGGACATTGTCAATGTGCCCGTGCCTGGCACCGTGCGCGAAGAGTTTCCGCCTCGTCGCACCGTCCGACCCGTGCTCATACCCAAGAAGCCCAGCAGCACGCCACCCACGAGCTACAGCACCAGCAGCTCCAGCTCGAGCAGCAGCACCACTCAGCATGTGCCCGGCCCCGTCTCCACCTACGCCCCGACGCCAGCGCGCACCCGACCCACGCTGGAGACGACCACGCGCAACACGCAGCAGATCATCCTCAACTCGCATCCGCAGGACAACGAGATCGCGGATAGCGTCAACATTCGCCAGAACCAATCGCCTAATGTCAACATTCCGTTTGCCGTCGACAATCCCGACCGCAAGGAGACCAAAGAGGCCAAGCTCAATCTG
Organism: Drosophila pegasa; assembly: GCA_035046225.1. NCBI lineage: Eukaryota > Metazoa > Arthropoda > Insecta > Diptera > Drosophilidae > Drosophila > Drosophila pegasa. Next base: position 3,811,391 of record JAWNOD010000525.1, on the reverse strand, counting down.
GGAGCGATTGTGGCCTTGGGCGCTTTTGGCGGCTTCGTCTTCCTGGCTGCTGTCATCACGACGATCGTCATCCTGGTCAGAAGGTGAGTGCCATGAAACTTAATTCCGTCTTCGAAAAGAAAAAGCTTTAAGTAGTTTATAAAGGCAGCTGAAACTGAAGACGATATTGAATGGAGATTGGAGTTGAAAGCATAAATTGAAAATAGAAATGGACATTAGAGTCAAAAAGCTGAAGTTCAAATTCAAATGAATAGTTTGCAGTTCGAATTTAATTGAAATTGAATTTGAAAGAATAATATGACTGAATACAACTATTGAATACTAAGAGATTATTGAAGATGTATAAATTATTTTCATGAGGAGCTGCAATATAATGTTGAAATTGAATAAAATTAAAATTGTTACAGAAAATATTAACAGAAATTGAACGTAGAAATTGAGTAAAATTTTAATTTACATCAAAGTTTGTTAATTGAATTGAAATTGAATAAGATTAAATTGAAACAAAAATTTTAATTGAAAGAAAAAATTAAAAATATTGAAATTGCAAAAACAGATGAAGAAAATTGACAGTAGAAATTGAATGCATACTTCCAAATATTTATTTGAAATTTCAATGGATTTAAAGTTGCAAAAGTTGAAAAACACGTGGACTAGAATCTGAAATTTAAATAATACCAAAATAGATTAATCAATTAAAATTAAGAAGCAAATATTCAAATTGACAAAGGAAATAGGAATATTGAAATTGAAAGCAGGATTTTCAAGTTGAAGACTGAAATTGAAATAGAAAGCAGTAGAAACAAAATGCAAATTGAAATTAAAATTTCAAGTTAAAGTTAAAAGTTGAATTTTAAAATTAAATACAAATTGAAAATGAAATTTAAGTCCAAATGCTAATGAAAAATTCGATTGAAGCTCAATTTAAATTTAAATTGATCTTGAATTAAAGAAAATTTGCAGCTTAGCTAGATCCTATCTATAAGCACTAGAGAGTCTAAGCTCTGCTCTTAGTTTAAGGCTTTATTTACATAAGTTTTAAGTGCCCTTATAAAAACACACAAAAATTGACACCCAACTATATACCCCCTTTCCAACTGTATACCCTGTAATTGTAACCGCTTCCACTCCAGTGTTGTCTTCTCACAAACTTAAAATGCGATTTGTTGTTGTTGTCGTTGATGTTGATGTTGTTGTTTTCTCCTCCCACTCTAACTGGCCTTGCTCTCGCTCTCTCTCTGTTTCCCTCTCTCTCTCTCTCATTCTCGATCTCATCCAGCTTTTAAGCTTTCTCTTTCACTCTCTGTCTCATTTGTATATCTCCCATAATTGTATATATTCAAAGAAAGAGCAGAGTTCTCCCCTCTCTCTCTCACGCTCTCTTTCTCTCTCTCTCTCTCTCTCTGTCTCTCTCTCAGTCCAGCACACACTTGCACCACACTCACACATTCACACACTCACACTCACACACACACACACATACATCGATACGCTTTCTCTTTCTTTTGTTGTACAACTCTCTTTTTTCGTTTTCGTTTTCGTTCTCTTCTGTCTCTTCGGCAAAAATCATTCGTCAGCACCCCGAACAGCAAACGGCGCCACCTAGCCAAACATTTTACCAATTACAATCAACACAACCACCACCACCACCACCAGCAGCGGCACCACCAGCTCCACCACCAGCATCATCACCAGCAGCAGCAGCCGCTGCCGCAGTTGCCTCCGCAGTCGAGATCCCATCCGCACCACAAGCGTCAACAGCAGCAGCAGCAGAAGCCATCGCACCACCGTGCTGCTGCACCACCCAATCGCCTGCCCAGCTATGCGACAGCCACGGCCACCAGCGCCACCAGCTACGCCTCGACAGCGCAGCTGACGCGCTGCAGCAGCAGCAAGGGTGGTGCGGGTGGTGCAGGTGGCGGCCTGCTCGGTGGCTACCACATGCGACTCTTTGGCGATGGCTATAACAGCATTGGCTCGAGCACGCGCTGCGAGGCGGCGCCCTCGCTGTGGTACAGCGTCCTCGCGCTCCCGTTCGAGGACCAGAAGCTGGCGAGGCGGGAGCTGAGCACCTATGGGCGTGGCTATAGGGCGCGAGCGGGGCTCTTTAGCAGCAGTCACATGTGAAGGAGCAAGCGAGCGAGAGAGAGAGAGAAGGAAAGAAAAAAGAAAGCAACCTAAGAACACTGAGCAGGGGAAACTCAAGCTAGCTCAAGCCAAAGAAGTGAAATGAAATGGAAATGAAACGAAACGATGTGAGACGAACGAAACGAATGTGAAATGAAGCAACCAAAACCGAAGACTACCTGCGAATGTAACGTGAACGTGTGCCAAAGACGAACTACAATCAAGCAATCGATCAATCAAAATCAAAGCAATTCAATCAATCAATCAAATCAGTCAATCAATCAATGCGAAACAGTGTGCCTTCAATCGAACCGCAACACGGCCATATTAACACACAAATGTAAGCAGCCAAGAACAACAACAACACACATACTCTCCACACAATATACAAGACACGCTCAATCAACAGGCTCAATCAAGCAGTAAATCAATCAGTCAACCAATCAATCAAGCAAGTTTTCAACAATAGCAAAAACGTATTTGGAGCTTTGGAAATGAATGCTGTGGGGGCTGCCCGTTATTTGCTGTTATCAATCACTCAGTCAATCAATCAATCAATCAATCACTCAGTCAATCAAGCTCAAGCTGTTGTCGGGCCACACACACACACACATACACACACACACACACAAAGCACATTCACATTCATACACTCGCCTGCACTTTCTATCTCTCTCTCTCTCTCTCTTCGTCTGTCTATCTCTCTCTCTCTCTCCATCTATCTCTCTCTTGCTCTCTCTCTCTCTCTTTCATACACTGCACGTTTTTCCTGTCGTTCTCTCTCATCTCATTTGTATTCTTAATTTTGTTGTATGTTATTTGTATCTAATCTCCCGCACACTCTCTTTCCCTCTCTCTCACTCTATCTCTCTCTCTCTCTCTCTTTCACTCTGCCTCTCTCTTTCTCTCTCTGTCTCTTTGTGTGTTCTCTCTTTATTTGTCTGTTTTGTGTAACTAACACCCTTTAGTTTGTGTTCCTCGTAGCGCCCTCTCGCACTCGTCGCTCAGCTCTGAATGTTAACTAATCCAAATATTTTGCATCTCTTTTTTGTCTCTCTCTCTCTCTCTCTCTCTCTCTCGCTCGCTCTCTTAGAAACCGCACTACACAGCATTATCGCCATCGCGCCTCGCCCGACTGCAACACGGTCGCCAGCTTCGATAGCTCCACCTCCGGCTCCCGCAACGGCCTCAATAGGTTTGTTATTCGCCCAAAATTACTCGCAGAGCTCACAGCTAATGCTATTGTTCTCTCTTTCTCTCTCTCTCTCTAACTTATAGATATTATCGCCAGGCGTGGGAAAACCTGCACGAATCCGCCTCAAAGAACAGCTCACACAATGCGCTGCGCCGCAAGGAGACGCTCGATCCGCCCAGCATGACACGCTCTCGCGACAACCTGCGCGACAATATGCAACGCTCCCGCGAGAATCTGGATAGGTGAGTAAACTAACTAGAGGATGACAAGAAGATGCGCTGGGGAAAGCAATACAGAAGGTTTAGCTGAAGCTTGCTTAGGTAGGCAGAGACTAGATTTGGCTGTAAGCAGCTGTTGAAGCTCTTGTTAGAGCATATCAAAGAGTGTAGTAGTTAGTAGTAGACTGTGTGGTAAAGTGCATGTTAAACTGCTGTCTAAGTGTATGTCAAAGTACATGTTAAATTTTAAATTTAAACATTGGGACGCTGAAAGTCAAAACACATGTTAAAGTGAATTTCAAATATTCATTTCAAAGTACATGTCAAAGTACATGTCAGAGTACATGTCAAAGTACATTTCAAAGCGCATGTCAAAAGAGCATACTAACAGCATATTAAATTTACATTTAAAGACTACATTTTTACTGACTAGAGCTAACGTTAGTAGCTAAAGTGCATGTCATACTGCATGTTAAACTGAATTCTAAAGTGCTTGGTAAATTTTCAATACAGACTAAATCATTTTTTTTTTTTAATTAATCATGAGTAAATTTAAAGTAGTTTAGCTGAATGTCAAACTGTATGTCAAATTGCAAGTAAAATGCATGTTAAGCTCAAGACAGCCAACAGTAGAACTTGCCTATATGTCAAACTAGATGTTAAAGTTCATGGTAAATAAAAATATTAATGTGTACATTAGGTTTTGATTCAAGAACTAGATCTAATAGAAAAATAGTTTAACGGAATGCCAAACTGCTTGTCAAACTCATTGTCAAAGTGACTCACTACAAATCCCACTCATTCACAGAGACTTAACATAATTTATCGTTCCTAGATGCGGCCGGGACAACTACGGCATGCGCGACAACTCGGAGATGGTCGTCTCGGACGTGTGCCTCAAGGGCGAGAAGAAGCGCCACCATCACCATCACCACAAGAGCAGCTCACGCAACGGCGACTATCGCGATCGGGATCAGTCTGCCGGACGGCGCGAGCACCACAGGCACAGCGGCGGTGGCGGCGCCGGCGGCGGTGGCGGACACTATTGACCAACCATGATCATCACCATCAGCGTGGAGGAGCAATAGAAGCGATCGCAACTATCGTAGCGATCGCAGCAATCGAAGCGAACGGAGCCTGAACAAATTTCTATTAATATTATTTTTTTTTGCTTGTAATTTTTTGTCGGATTTCGAATTGAGCTTTAGATTGTAGTTCAAAACTTTCTGTTTATAGCAAAGAAAAAAAAACACAAAAAAAAACAAAAAAAAAAGAAGAAGGAGAAGAAGAAGAAAGAAGAAAAAGCAGAAGTGGAAGATGCATATTAGAGCCTAAGGAATTCTTGAAACTTTTGCAAAAGTCAATAGCTACTATATATATATACAAACATATATATATATATAGATATATACTCGTATATCCCTATATATAATCATAACTAGTTTTCGATTGAGTCCCCCCCCCTCGTTTTTAGTTAAAATTTTTTATGAATTAGTTGATAAAAGCAAAAGCGAAGGCAAACGAAGGCGAGGCGAGGCGAGACGAGGCGTGGCGCGGTTTTTTATATAACTTAGTATTTAGTCGAAGAGCAGAGTAAGAAGAAGCACCGTAAATAGTATACCGAAATCAACCGATCCCCAACCCACAGCAGGAATTATGTGCAACTTGGTTTAGCCTAGGGCGCGACGGCTCAACTAGGCCAAATCGACTTGCGCATAGTCGCAACTTCTTACTTAGTTACGTAGCATACCCTATGGACACCGCACACACACACCGCGAGACCCCGACCATAGCTCACAAATCAAGATGAATGAATAATATTGTAGTACGCGTGCCATGGAAGGCAAGAAAAGGAAAAATCAATCAAGAAACTAAATCCCAATAAACTATATTCGAAATGAATTTACATTTATCTCTGCACTAAATTCCACTCTACACGCACACACACACACACGCAATTTTCTTTATGTAGCTTACTTTTTTCATATATGTAATTAACGTGTTTTGTTTTGAGTGTGTAAAACTTTTTTTTGTATTAGGCGAAAGATTTGTGTTTTTTTTTATATATTGAATGCAAAAGCCGCTGAGTATGCAATATTATTTGTATTTCGTGCATTATTTCCAATGTAAATAATAATAATTTATTTCATAAATAAAACAATGATCATTTTAACTAAAAATTCAATCGGTTTGTTTTTATTCAATTTGAATTGCGCGCCAGCAGCACGCCATCTATCGTTAAGCCAATTCAGTTGCCCTCATATAAAATTTGAATTACGCGCGTTGACCGCCAGCACGCCAACGCGCCATCTATCGTCAAGCAAGTCAAATGTGCACATGGCTTGCTGCCACTTGAAGTTGGCTGCGTAACAATCGATAAGTGTGTATGGGTCGCTGTGTCGTTTGCAACCCTGCTGGTACGCCATGACAGATGCTGTCAAATTGACACTCGTTCGCTGCGCCTCTCTTTCGCTCTTTCTTCTACGAGCGTTCGCCACACAAGATGGTGCGTCAAAGAAAATTTATCCACGTTCAAAGCCAAAATAAAATCGTCAATTTCTTTGAGCATCCGCGATTTATTTTAAATAAAAACCAAACTTATTTTTGGCGCGAGTGCTGCTGAAAGTGCTTCCATTGAAATTGACGACTTGGCACTCCTCGAAAGGCAGAGTTGCAACATACTAATACAACTCCAATTTGTTTACAGACGAAGGGTACCTCGAGCTTTGGTAAACGCCACAATAAGACGCACACACTGTGCCGTCGTTGTGGACGTTCCTCCTACCACATCCAAAAGTCCACTTGCGCCCAATGCGGTTATCCGGCAGCCAAGTTGCGTTCATGTAAGCCCACCCCACCACCTCCCACTCTATGGTGTCAATGCTAATTATGTGTCCATTCCATTAGACAACTGGTCCGTGAAGGCTAAGAGGAGGAAGACCACCGGCACCGGCCGCATGAGCCACCTGAAGGTTGTGCGTCGTCGCTTCCGCAACGGATTCCGCGAGGGCACCCAGGCTAAGCCCAAGAAGGCTCAGTCCGGCAAATAGGCGCAACCGCTCTCCCAACATCCGCAACAACAAATAGCAACAGCAGCAGCAGCGAAAAATGCATGCTCCAACGCTTGCTTGGAGTTAATAAATTAACTTCTTTTTTTTTCATTAAGTGAACATATATGTGCTTATTTTTTTTTCTGTGGTTCTGTGTAAAAAATGTGGCAGGCGCAAGAGGCGCCGCAGCAACAAAGAAGTGCAAACAGCTAAGAACAATATAAATGTGCTAATTTTATTCGATTAGTTTTTTATTTATATTGTTTAATTTTTTTGTTATTTTTTATTGTGAATTGCAATTGCCCATGCCCGTCATGGCTGCCGTGTCGTTGGTTTAGCTGAATGCCAAATGAGCGGCTTTGTTGTTGCGGCACCTTTTTTCGCCGTGCTACGTTTGCAGGGGGACAACGGAGCGCAACCTTCTCCGGTTTACAGCTGCACTGGATTATAGCAGTCGGAGTTAAGGGCATGCCAGTTGCGAGGCGCCAAATGGGCAACTGTTGCCATGCTCGTTCCAATTGGAAGGCTTGAGCACATTGCCGCGAACTCTACTAGAATGCATGGGCGAAAATCGTTTATGCTGCCTGCTCGCTCGCACTGCCTGCGCTTGCTTCGCCTGGATCCATAGCCACTGGGATAACGTGCGAGAGCAGTGCAGCACGAGCTGCGGTTTCTTTCTGGCTTTGCACTGCGGCTCGAGCGCTAGCGCACAAACGCAATACCCAGTAGGAAAATTGGCACTGCATTTAGCGCTTCTCTAGTACTTACTTTGCAGTGAAGTGTGTCTAGATGAAGATTATTAATTTTCTTGCTTGCGAATGTGCGTCGATATTTTATATATGCTGTTTTGAGGTATTAGTTCAATTTATAATATAGTATATAAAATAATATAGGTATATATATAATTTTGTAATACATTCATAGTTAATTTGGACAATATTTGGAGATTTCTGCGATCTCTTACGGTCCGTCTATGACTTGATTACGAACATATCCAATTGATATCAAATTGAAAAGCAATTGAAATCTTAGTATTATAGCTGAATTGTGTTATTGTGATATAGCTCCTTGGAAATGTAGGTAGGGCTGCCATCCGTCCTGGAATTCCGGGACATGTCCCGCTTTTGGAAGTAAGGTCCCGGTGTCCCGACCTGACACGAAATTGTCCCGCTTTTCTACCGTTCCCATCAAAAAATCTTCATTTTGACGAAGTGTAACCCAAAAGAACAATTTTGAATCTAATTGGTGAACTATTTAGCTAGTGACTTTTCCCTTTTTGTCAGAACTTAAAAATGCCACCAAAGTCTGTACTTATACGATGCTATGCAAATATGAAGAAAGTAGTCGCCGACCGTCCCGGAATGGCCTCAGGTCCATGTGGTCACCCTAATCATAGATCCAACATATTTTGTAACAGCTTGTTTTTAAGATTCAATTTCGATTTCTGTCATAGTTACTAAAGGTTTTGATCAGATTGTTGTCTTTTCATTTTAATACGTAAGTCTAATGTTTATTCTTAGTGTTGTCAAGCCCAGAAGCTTGATTGATGGGAAGATAATTCCATTAAGCCTATGGGCAGTTGATGCTTATACGCAATATTGCTTCAACCACACTTCTGATATATTCAATTTGCTCTTGTGTGAATATTCGAAGCATGAGCATAGCCAGTGTCTGAGTCAATAAGAGCATTGCCATCAACTTGTCATCCAAACTAGTCGCTAGAACTCCTGTATAATGATGTGGTTTTAGTATCTTTCATATCCTTTGGATAGGATAGTCAATCCCATTCATTTAAACCTTATACGCAATATTGCTTCAAGTCACTTCTAATATATTCAATCGACTCTGAAGCATGAGCCGAGTCAGTGTCTGAGGCAATAAGAGCATTGCCATCAACTTGTCATCCAAAGTACTCGCTAGAACTCTTGTATAAAGATTTGGTATAATACCTTTCCTATCTGCATTCGTACACTCATAGGTAAAACGCTCTATTTCACAAAGAGGACGCTGCGACTTGACTATTAGCGGATACATATACCAAGTAAATGTCTGTACATAAACCAGTCTTAGCCACTTCACTTACAAATCCCAATTCCCCCATTTATACGACTCGCCCAAAAGTAGACTATATAAAAGAGCAAACTCGGAGATAGACAAAAGTACAGTATAAGTACGTGCTCCACGATTTTATTAGATTAGGAGAAACAAAAAGTAAAAGTTAAAATAAAATTACAATAAAGCGCTTTCGACCTGTCTTACAATTAGATATATCGTATGCATACGATATAGATCGTACACATACACGTAGACTATAGCAAAGCAGGATGATGGTAGAACAACAAAAAGCAGCGATCGGTTAATTTATGACTATGAAAAAAAAGAACAACAAGCTATTGCTATCTCTCTCTGTCTCTCTCTTTTCGGAATGACTAAAAGTACAATTTACAATGTATAAAGCGTTTCACTATGACTAAGGGTAGGGTATTCGGGCAGTGGGTATTGCGCACAGGATTGGGCGGTAGGGTGTTCGGGCGTCGGCTTAGGCAAATTAAATACATTGCGACTAAATGCTAAGACAAATTTACAACATACAAATACGCGCAGACAACAGCTGGCTAATCGGCATGCGGATGCGAATGCGGATCTGTTGACGGCGCCTGCTCCTGCGCCTGTGGAGTATCCTTTAGCTGGTTGGCAGTGCTGGACGTCGTCGTCGCCGGCGCCTTCGACTTGATCGCCGGGCTGCCGGGCCGCTTGAGGAGCAGCTTCTTGAGGTTCTGGAAGGGCGCATCGAAGAGCACCGTTAGCGCCACGGAGGCCAAGAAGATCGAGATAAATTCGTTGGTATCGAGCTGAAAGCATAAGTGGCAGCAGAGATTAGGTAATTTGTGTTAAGTAATTTCTTTACTTAAGAATTGAGACTATAGAAGTAAAGAATACCCTGTAATATTGTTTGAGAATGGCTTGAGATATTAAAAAAAATATATTATACGCTCGACGTGTATGCTCTATAAGACTCTATATATAAAATTTGAAGTGTCTAGCTCTTATAGTCTTCGAGTTATATATAACTTATATATATATAAAGCGAATACCCTGTAATATTGTTTGGGAATGACTTAAGATATTGAAAAAAATTATTATGCGCTTGACGTGTATGTTCTATAAGACTCTATATACCAAACTTGAAGTGTCTAGCTCTTATAATCTTCGAGTTATATATAACTAATATATAAATACTGTCTCGTAAAGTGAATACCCTGTAATATTAATTGGGAATGACTTGAGATATTGAAAGAAAATATTATGCGCTCGACGTGTATGCTCTATAAGACTCTATATACCAAATTTGTAGCGTCTAGCTCTTATAGTCTTCGAGTTATATATAACTCAGATTTGTAGTGAGAGTAAGCAGGAAGAGACATCGTTCTTCTATATACAGAAGAGGGTGTATGAGCATGTTAATTCTTGCTTATCTGATATCTGACTTGATTTATAAACGGTTTATAATATGATATGGAAGCTATAGTAGTTCGAGCTGATCAGCTGAGATATATTAACTATTTTCACTGACTGGATCGGCTATATTTCGGGAATTTATATATGTATGTACTCACAATGATCGAGATAAAGTTGTAATAGTGATGTATGTGACGCCTTCGTCCGACGTTGAAGAAGAAGACGGGAAATTGCGTGAGGTAAATGGCGTAGGACAGCTTGGTGGACACCTGGAAGCCGCGCCAGCTGAACAGCCTGGTTAGTTTATCTGGAATGCGTGGACAAGGTATTGCTTAGTCGAGCCAGTTTCGCTCGTTGCATCTCTATGCACTCACTCTGGTAGCCATTGTGCGAGACGAAGACGATCCAGGAGAAGAACAGGCACCAGGCGATCGGCGCGAAGGCTGCATAGATCGCCGCGTGGGTCGAGTTGTAGACGTAGCTAATGTGCCCCATTGGGGCGGGCCCCAGCAGGGAGGCGAGCACACAGACCGTCGCGGCCAGCCAGCCCAGGCGCAGCTGCAGGCGACTCAGCTGGACGCCCTGGAACTTGCGCAGCGCGTAGCCCAGCAGGATGCCCATGATGTAGACCGTCGAGCGGTGCGGGGGGAACGAGTACATGTAGTCGGCGGTGCGGAACAGACGCTGAATGCTGAAGGAGGGAGACAGATCAAGAGAGAGAGAGAGAGTTTAGGGTATTCAAATGCAATCCATTCCATGCTCACTTGGTGCCAAAGTATATGTAGTTGGAGAGCTGATTCACAATGGTCGTATAGTAGCGAGCCGCCGTGCCCACTGTGCAGAGGAGCAGCAGGGCGAGCAGGCCGCGCCGGGGCCAGCGCCAGAGGACGAGGATGAAGAGCGGCGCCACGGCGAAGAGCTCCGTGTCGATGCCCAGGTGGTGGGTGTGGGTGAGGCACATTTCGCTGAAGCCGAAGTAGTTGTGGATGAAGAGCAGGTTGCGCCACCAGTGCTGCTTGCAAATGTCCGCGTGGTGCCCCACCACGAGGTTCCACTGCGGCCCGGAGCCCCAGAGGGGCAGTACATAGGTGCAGAAGAGGATCAGGGCAGCCAGAGGAGGGACAATGCTGGAGAGGCAGAAAAAGTAGAGAAAACAATTAAGAAATATGAAAACCAGCGGGAGTAGTCGACTAGCAAATACCCTGCAATGCAGCGATATCTAACATATCAACGGCGTTTCGACTATGAAATACCCTGTATTTTGGAGTTCAACCTACCGCATCAGTCGGCTGATGTACTCGTTCTTCAGGCGGATCGGCTGCTGCTTCATCAGTCGTCCGAACAGCGAGTAGGATGTCAGCATGCCGCTGAAGAGTAGGAACGGATCCGTGTAGAGGGAGGCGGCGCGCCCGATCACCGTCCACGGCTGTCCCAGGCTCTCCGACATGGCCGTGCGATTGTTGTACGGATTGAAGAACATGGCCATCGACTTGTGCGAGAAGATGAGCATCATGGCGTTCAGGAATCGAATGCCATGCACCGCCTCGATGTCACCTGGCGAGCTGCGCGTGCTGAACAGCCAGCGCAGATTCTTGTCCAGCGAGAAGGCCGTGCACCACTCGTCTACAGGGTATACAGAGGGGAATATGGTAGCTATGGTCTCACTCAAGGGCTGCTTGCTGCACTTACTCTGCTTCGGCTGCGTCTTGGTGCTGCGATCGTACACCGTGGAGAGAATGGCCACGCAGAGCACCAGGACGAAGAAGCGCACCGCCCAGGTGGTGTTGCGGTCCCAGGGCTGCGGGTCGCGCACCTGGCACATCTGCGGCTCGACGCGCACATTAAACGTGATGCCCGTGGCGGCGGTCTGGTTGCGCAGATACTCGGCCACGCTGTACTCAACGTCCCGGTGCGTGCAGCCCGATGGCACGCAGATGCCCCAGTTGACCAATGAGTAGCGGGGCACGCGGTGACCAGGCTAGAAGTGAGAGGGAGAAAGAGAGATAAAGAGGGAGATAAATTAAATCCTGCTCACTCTCAACAGTTTGACTCCTGCAATTCGCCGTCAAATAAAATATATATAAAAAAACAAGTAAGAAAACTCTAGTCGGGCGTGACCGACTAGGGGATACCCTGAGCCCCGTCGAACCTGTGTTTTTCTTCGAATTTGGGGGAATTTGGGGCCGGTATCCAAAATATAACAAAATTCAAAATTCCATAAAATACATATAAAGCTTAATATAAAATTTGGTGTCTCTAGCTTAAAAGATGGGCGAGATAGAATTTTTTCGATTTTGTTTTTAATCGATAACAATTAATTGGGTGTAGTTATCGATTTTTTAAAACAAACTCGATATGCGCGTGCTATACACGGACCTACAAAAAAAATTTCAAGTCTCTAGCTCTTATGGGGGCTGAAATCGGCGCGTTCAAACATACGGACAGACGGACAGACGGACATGGCCCAATCGATTTCTCTTGTCGTCCTGATCAAGAATATATATACTTTATGGGGTCTGCCACGCCTCCTTCTGCCTGTTACATACATCCAACAAAAACATTATACCCTGATTTCCCATTTTCAATGGGCTCAGGGTATAAAAAAAACAAAAAAAAAAAAAGTATTTTTTCGCTCTTAGATCCAGCTCTTTAAAACGAAAGAGCGAGACAGAGAGAGAGAGCGTGAGAGACCGTCACGTTTGTTGCCTGAGTTTTTCTAGAATTCGCTGCTAGATTTCGAAGAAAGTTCTGGCTAGCAAAATCGAGGCAACAGCGAATTAGCAATAGTATAAAATAGAAACCGCTTTGGCGGGGGGTTCAGTGAACCTGAGCCGTCTGGCCGGCTCAATAATTAGCATATTATGGCAATAAACTTTTTCTCTACTCTTTTCTATTTTGTGACTTTATGGCGAAATCAAATCGAATATTTCGTTTTGCTCGCGTTTTTCGCCAAGTTCAATGTCGAACTCGCCGCAACGGCTGAGCCATCTCGCTCGCACCAACTCGAACAGACGTCGCGGCGAAATGGTGTGAACGAAAGCGCAACTAACTTTCCTGAGGTAATTTCTATAAATGTCGCCGCACCTAAGCTCACACACACACACACATGCATATGTATATCTGCGTGTGTGTGTGAGTGTGCATGAGCTTGCTCGCCATTTATGGCTTTAATCCAATTGCAATCGCAGTCACGTGCTTAGCGCGCCATTTCGAGTGCATTAAGCGCGAGCAATTGGCCAACGAACTTGAGCGCTGCACATAAAAGGCATAAAATATACTTATAAGTACTTGTAAAACCCTAGGTTAAGCTCCAGATAAGATAGCATGTAATTATTAAATTGAATTGAGCGCTCGCGCGCGCGTCTCTACGCATAGCTCGCTTTCACTCGCTCAACTGCCATATATAATATGTATTTGTATTTCGCTCTCGCTCGTTGTCTACTTACGTCATTGAATTCGCTGCGGAAGGGCCCGTGCGATTGCAGCAGCTGGAAGAACGCCTGCAAGCGTTTCGATTTGTGTGGCAACACTGGCTGCGCATAGGCCAGGCAGTATTGGCCGCGCAGCGGCGAATTCGCCTGGCCGTCGTCTGTGCCGTCATCGATCGCCTGCTGGATGCCCATGCACTGATCGAAGTCGCCCGGCTGGTTGATGTTGCCATTGAGAATGCCCGAGTTCAATTTGCCGCTAGCATCGTGCACTGCAAGAAATAGCTGATTAGAGTCGACTGCCCCAACACAAGCAACAGCAGCAGCAGCAGCAGCAACAACAACAAAGCTGCGACCTTGACTGTGATTTCAATGAGAGCGCGCGCGCGCGCAACGCATTCTGATTAGAGATGGACGGCAGCAACACGCACGAGCCGATAGCACGACAGCACAGAAATTATAGCAATGCAATAATTGTAATTAAATATATATTAATTTAATTTATATGAATGAATTTTAGTATATAGAATATCTATTATTTTATTTTTTTATATATATTTGAGTAATTATTATAATTTTTCACACGTCTTTTTCTGCAGCTCCGCGATTAATCGTGCCTATCGCGTGTCACGCGCTCGGCTCTAGTTCTAAGCAGCCAGCTGGCGGCAGTTTGAGGCCAAGTTCGCACAGTCTTTGTTGTTGTTGTTGCCGCTGCTGCAATTTGCTGCAGTTGGCTTAAATTCAGCTGCTGCGTTTGGCATTGTGGCGGCAGTCGCTGCTCGATTCGCGCAAATGTGGGTAAAGTTCGACGCGTGACCTTCACTTTAGCCGCACGACACACACACACACATGCGCACATTCGTGTGTGTGTGTGTGTGTGTGTGTGTGCTTGCAATTTCAGAACTTGATTATTTGATTCATTTGACTTTGCACTCTTTCAATTCATGTCGTCGCGTCTGCGATTCTCGCCAGCCTCTTGGCGGTTGCCCGGTTGGCAATGACTCGAATTCTGAGCCGAGCTGCCACACACACACACACAGACACACACACACACACATTGCACTCGGATACTCACTTTTCAAGGCCCACAGATCGAAATTGTTTAATGCCTTCAAGTAGCGTCGCATGTGGGCGCGACAGAGGGGCGAGGCACTCGGATTACGGGCGGCATCGAAAGGCTGCGATATGGCCAAGAAGCGTTTGCCAATGTTGTACAAATAAACTGTAAATAATAGTAAAAAGTAAACAAAATTTAAAAAGCAATTCAAAGCGAGCTCAAATTTGCAGGCTAGCGCCCTCTAGCGGCAGGCAATGTAACTGGTGGCGTTGCCAACTTTCGCACGGCGCGCCAAAGGAGTTGAAATTTGAAAGCAAATGATCAAATGAATGACTCTATTTGATAGATATCGTTTATATTCAATTTTATTGATTCTTTTATGCGCGCTACGCTTAGTTCATTGATAAATTTATTGATTGTTCATTGCCTGCCTTTTCGGCTGCGACGCGTGCCCGCAAACAGGAAGCGAACTGATGTCAGCGACAGTTGGCAACGCGACGCAGCGCCGCTGCAGGCCAACAGCTGTTGGCTGCATAGAAATGGCTGCTAATGAGGCGCCACGAAAACGGATTCTTCTTCTGCTTGGTTGCCAGCGGCTGCCTTCATTATTATTTTTAATATATTTTCTATGGCATTGCGTGCGTGTCGCAGCTAAATAGAGACCCCAGCCCAATTTTTATTCCAATTCCAATTCCATTTGGAATTCGAACTCGAATTCGAATTCGCCTTCCAGCTGGATCTCGATCAGCATGCAGCACGCAATCACTGGGCTTTGTTCTTATTAGCATTATCATTATCATTTTCGAACTGTCGCCTGCTGCTGTTGCTGCTGCTGCTTCTTCTCATTCAGCACAGTTTTCGCTGTCGTTGCTTTGTTTATTTTTTTTATGCTCTAAGCTACTCATTTGCCATTCCGCGCGAGTCGCCACGACAAATCTGTCAGCTATTCTGCCCGCCTGCATCCGTCTTGGGGCTGCCGATGTCGCCAGGCGCGGCCGCTGAAGGAGACCGCGCGCGACGTGGCCAGCTGGGGGGTGGCAGGTGGCAGGTGGGAGGTGGGCGGTGGCGATGTTGCTCAACTGGGCAGTCCCCAAACAGCGAAAATGCGTCAGACACGCGACGACAAGCGAAGACTGCGCAATGCCATTTAGCCCCTGTCGTCACATTCTACATGCATAAAAGCGATAATCCGCAATGGAATCTAAAATAGCAGCTGACAGACTACTGACGGAGAGACGTGCCGCAAAGCGGGTGTATGCAACTGCCTTGTGCCCTGTTCAAAGCTGAAAGTGTGAAGTGACTGATGAAAAGTAGCAGACACTCTCAAACTGCCTCCAAGTTGTAAATGTCAAGCATCGATAGTTATCGATAAATATATCGACATAGCCTTAATTCATTGTCAAATTGGATTTCTTGCAGTCTATCGTCGAATGTTATAATGTTATATGTTATAGATTTCAGATCGGCAAATAAATGTAGGTCTTATCGATCGATTATCAAACTGTAACAATTATCGATAAACGTGTAAATGTAGAAATAATTCAAACATTTTTTAGTTTTCTTCTAAATACTCAAAAGGGCTTTTCCTACTTGTATTTAATTGATATTTCTCAAACTATAACCAGCAAGTGACTGTTAAACTATAAAAGTTATCGATAAATATATCGAAATTGTGTAGCTTTAATTCATTTTCAAACAACTTTCATTGAAGTTAAGCTAATGAAATATTATAGATCTCATTTTAGGCAAATAAATGCAATTATTTTCAAACCATGCTTAGCAAATGCCTGTCAAACTGTGATAGTTATCGATAAATATGTAAATGTAAAAATGTTTGAAAAATATCTTAGCATTTTTTCTTACATGTTCAAAGTGTACTTCCCATCTGTATACCTTGGCTGAATATCAAACTGTAACTTCCAAGTGGCTCTCAAACTATAAGAGCTATGGATAAATATATGTTTTGAGTTGTACTATTTATAAGGAGTTTACATCTAATGTAAGTGTATATATGCATATATATACGATTTCTATAATTCTATTTTTCCTCAGATCGTGATCAAACAATGCTTGTCAAACTGCGACATAGATCGATAGCCAAGCAGAAATTGATTTCAATATTATTTTACTTTACTGAAAATTTGGAAACTGTTTCAAAGGCCTGGCCCTTGGCATTATGCGCACAGTGTATACCATATGTATGCTC
This sequence comes from Drosophila pegasa, assembly GCA_035046225.1. NCBI lineage: Eukaryota > Metazoa > Arthropoda > Insecta > Diptera > Drosophilidae > Drosophila > Drosophila pegasa. The sequence continues at coordinate 3,794,651 of JAWNOD010000525.1, read as the reverse complement.
ACATTTGTCTAATTATACTCGACTGTATACGTATATATATTTCTATATATATAGACTAGGAAGAATTGGGAATTCTTTAGTCTGTCGGCACTCGTAAATCTTTACTTTGGGCTAACCAAAACGATGTGCGCCGCATGACAAATTGCGATCGCAGCGATTGTAGCAACATTTGAAAGCAGCTTTTTCTGCTGCTGCTGCTTCTTCTTCTGTCGTCTAGTCAATTGAAAATTCAGGCAAAACCAAAGTACTTAAAATAATGCTAATGAGCCGAGCATAGCAGAGCTTGCGTAATACAGGCTAGATCGATTAATATCGATGGCATATTATGATTTTTAATTTAATTAATTTGCATAATTTTGCCAAATATTTATGAATATAAAAAAAGTATGTATATGTATGTACTTATAGTATATAGAACAACTTTCTATAAATATCTAGTCTCACTTTGAAATGTCGGCCAAAAACGTCTGGCTGCACTCTCTGCCTCTACTTCTTTTTGCCACCAAATGCTATGGTCTATGTCTCTCTCCCACTCTCGGTCCAAGTTTGTCGTCTCTTCATTCCCATATTGGCTAATTTATTATACAAGAACTCGCAAGTTCTTTTTAGCATTTAAGCCAACTGATCATGACGCCGCGTTTTCGCTTGTTTATCGATCTTCGACTTATCGAATGAATGAATTTGGTCTTTTATTCTTTTTTGGTGCTTTTTCTTATGTTTTTGTTATTCTGACCGCCAATTAGCATTACTCCAAAGCGGAATATCATATTTGTGCAGAATATTTGCCAAAGAAATTTACAGTTCAAGCTGCCGAAATACCCTGTAAATGTGTGCAAAGGGGTAGATGATGGGTTGAGTGGGAATATGTAACTGACTATATGTTAACTAGATATGTCTATGTTGGATATCTTCTAGCTAAGTCATAGCTTAAGCTCCATCCAGCCCAGCTAGATTATTGTAACTCGGAAATTATGAAAGCTTTTCAATCCAAATTTCGTATATACCCCAAATAAAGCTCAACTAAGATATGTAAATGAAGTTTGCTAAAAAGTTTCTTGTTAAGCCAAGATATTAAATATCAAATACTGAGCTGAAATCCTGAGTAAATCTTTTACTTAGACTCCCAGACACATACAGGGTATTCGCTAGCTGAGCACTCTCCAATTTCCATTCACTTTGAATGTCCATTCTGAGGACTCTATTTGCATTATCTAAATGCTGATTGATATGGTTAATAATCGCGTCAGTGGATGAGCTACCAAGTGTTGAGTAATCATTCTGCCACATCATCATTGCCATCATCATCATCATCATCGTGCATATGGTCGTAATCGTAGTCGTAAACAACAATCAAAGAGTCGGAGTCGAAGTACTCTTGAGGCTTTATGACCCGATCGAGTAACTAGTTTTCTGCTCAAAAGCCCAAAGTCACGATGTCATCTGCGAGGCTGACCGAAAGAGTAGCCTAGCTAGCTGCATGTAATGTTTGTCCAGTGTTGTTCAACGTCAAATAGACCAAACACTGTTTGCCTGCAATTAGTTAACCACTTTCGTGGCTCACATCATTTGTCAACAGTTGCGCATTGAGATGAGAGTTGAAAATAGCATGTAAAAAGAGTTTGAACTTTCAATTGAGTGTTGATTAACGTCTGAAGAGCAGAGAGTGTTTAAAGATGAACTATGAAGGGGAGTGGAGCAGGAATTGGACTACATTTCATATATATGGATATACAGAGAAAGAGAGAGAGAGAGAGAGAGGGAGGAAGGGAGAAGAAGTGAGAATAGAAGTTTCATTTTTCAATCTAGTGTTGAGTAAAGCCTGAAGAGCAGACAGTGTTTGAAAGTCATTTGAGAGAGTCTCTTTCTCTCTCTCTCTCTCACTATATACATCTGTATACTGTATACAGAGAAAGAGAGAGAAAAGAAAGATAGACAGATGCACAGGTAGTACACAACTTTGATCTATCAATCCAGTGTTGATTAACGCCTGAGGAGCTGGCAATATTTGACGATTAGATAATTGTTTATGTACCGATTAGATAATTTCAGTGCAATCCGCCCACATATAAAGATAGAGAGCTAGACATCTAGAATAAACGCGCATCAAGTTCAAGTGCACAACGCTTTTTCCACTACACTTATTTGAGTTAGGAGTTAGCAGCGAGGTCGAACCTTTTAGCAAGAATTCATAGGCAACAATTGAAGCTGCGTGAGTCCGAGGCTGGAGAGACGCAGCCAATTGGAGATGCTAAGTGAGTAGAGCGCCGTGACGCATCGAGGCGGAAGTTGAGGCCAAACAATTGGCTCGGCCTACGTACGAGCGCTTTACATCAGCATTTTATCACACATGTGCCCTTTATCATAAACGCCATATCATCGTATTGACAATTTCGTATGTGGGCTGCCCATCGAGCTATTAAAAATGTGTTTTTTTCTTCGGCTGTAACTCAGCAACTTCAAGAGCCAAAGCCCTGAAAACGGGTATGCCAGCTCTCAAGTACCTCACAAGCGTGGAAACAAATACATGCCATATATGTACAGACATTTTGATATAATTATCGTAAAGAAAAGAATAGGTTATAAGATTTTTTTATTAATTATTGCTAGATAGAGTTGACCCAATCTATAAATACCTCAGAAACTTGAAGAGTTAGGGCTTTGAAATTTGGTATGCTGTTATGAAAATAAATACATTCCTTATAAGTACAAACGTATGGCATATATATGGTATATATATTTATATGTAAAACCTATTTATATGTAAGCCTTGTTCCAATCTATTCATAACTCAGAACCTTGACAAGTTAGGTCTTTAAAGTTTGGTATGTCAGCACAGAGGTACCCTATGTATCTAAAAATAGCTGCATTTCTTATACGTGCTACCCAATTATGTAGCTCTTCACCAAAACCCAACTGTAACTCAGCAGTTCCCATAGCTAAAACTACGAAATTTGGTATGAAGACTCTTAAATACTTAAAGAATATGAAAATATATACAAATCATATTATATGAGTATCTATAAGACTTGCCCAACAGTCTGTAACTCAGCAACTGTTCGAGTTGGCGCTCTCATATCAGTTGTGAAATTAGTGCAATAATTTCATCGCATTACGACCTAAAAACGAAGAGTTCTCATGAAGTAAACTTGATGATGGTTGCATTTGGCTAACTTCGATTCATATGGCGGCTCGCTGTAATTGGGCTGTGGGCGGCTCTTGTTCAAGGGTTCGATTTGATCACGTACGGCTGACCCTGGAGGTCTTTGTGACCATTAAACTCGCTTGATGGCGGACGTGTTGGCTCCGTGGCAAAGAGTCGTCTCTCCCCCTCTCCCTCTCTCTCTCTCTTTCTCTCTCTATACATGTTTATATATAATCGAGCAATTGATTTTATTTAACGCATGCGCAACGCTTATGCAACATTTGCGTTGTGCAAAAGTACGCAAAGGGACAGCTGAGCTCCACTGCGATCATTGTCCACTCCGAGTGTGTGTAACGTTAACAGCTACAAATGACAATTATAATTGAAATCGAACCGCTCGACTCGCCTGCGGCCCATTGCGTAGCGCGCGACGTGGGTGGCGTGAGAAAGGCCCAAATGGAAGTAATTTTCGGCCAATGCGAAATACGTTTTTTGTAATTGTAAAGCAAAACGGCAAAAAGTGACAAAAGCTGTACGAAAAGTTAAAGTGGAATTGGTCGTAAGAGCCGTAGTTCGATCGCACTTACATATATCTGTGTATATTCCCATTTCCAATTCAAGTCTTATACACAATTTGCATAATATGATATCACTTGACGTATGAAAAACCCACATACCAAATTTACAGACTTCAACAATGATACTTCCCGAGTTACTTGGGACTGTCTCGAAATGTTAATGATCGAATCGAAGTCGTAATTTGCCGCGATTCAATTACACAAATTTACATAAGTAATTTCCTCAACAGAAAACCATAAAACCCAAGATTCTGCTCAGAACCTTGCGCTCCACTCACCTCGCTCCTCCTCCTCCGACTGATCCTGTTCCTCCTCGCGCCTATCACTCAACTGCCGCAGCGTGTAGTTGCCGGCTGGGTGATGATGCAGCTCGGTGAGATTGCCCGCAGCGAGTACATCGTGCAGCACGTCCAGCACGGTGGTTTCTGTGGGGCTGCTGCTGCTGCTTGTGGTTGCGCCTGCGGCGCTGGCTTCGTCCGCGAACAGCTTCAAGCTGTAGTTGACCTTATCCTCGAAGATGGAGGCGATGTGTGTCTCCACGGGATCACCGTCGCCGGCCACCGTCAGCAGATTCTCGCCCAAGTTGCAATTGTCCTTCAGATTGCACGTGGGATGGGTGACCGCGGCGGCGGCGCCACCTAGCGCCCAGCAGCCGCAGCGCGTGCCCAGGCAGCTGCACAGCAGCGCCAACAGCGCCAGCATCTGGCAGCGCATCCCAGCAGGAAACGGGGCACCGAATAAAGCGCTGCAAATGGGTTCCTTGCGCATGCAATCAGCCAATCAGCTGCACATAACACAACAAATAATTATAAAAAAAAAAATGGAAAAGAGATGAAAATAAAATCGAGCACTCGCGGCGAAGAAAAAAAAAACAGATTTGAAGCACACAAAAATTAATTGAAATTTCTCAAGCTTAATTCTTCGATTATGAGCTCTGCGAATTTGTATAGTTTTCTTCGTTCGAAGCGACGCGGGGGTTGTGGTTGCTGCTGTTTGCCAGCGACTAATTCAGCGACCGCCAAGACCAAACATTCAACGTCAACTGATTGTCCAAGTGCCGCGAAGCGTACGAAGACCGCTCAGCCAAGCGCTTTCGGCGGCTCAACAGGTGTCTCTGTATGTGTGTTGACTGTGTGTGTCTCTCTCTCTCTCTATATATATCTGACTCTCTCTGTCTCTGTGTATTCGCGTTGGTCTTTTTTAGCCGCAGACCGAAAAACATTTCAAAACCAAATGCAAACCGAATTTTGAGCGGCTGCACATCTCGTCAAGAATCGTCGTCGATTGCATTGTGTTTCGTGCGGCGAATGCGAAATTCGCTTTTCGTTTACTTTAGCTAAAGCTTCCCCAACTACCCAACTGCCCAGCACCAGCACCAGTCCCGCCCCTTTTCCTTGCTCAATGCAGTTTTGCATTGATCTCGCTTAATTCTCACAGATCGAGCAACGATAATATCGCACATATATATATCTCTAAATATGCGAATATCTATAATCGTGGGAGTTTTTCTTTATTTCTATATAGAATGCCTACGCGAGCATACTGAGCATATTCATATCACATACACATCACAGACTCAGCTTATATAACTTTTAAAACGATTTATTTAATTTAGTTGCATTTCATATCTAGCAGAGATTCAACTCCAATTGATCTTTGCTGCTCTAGTATACGAGCTGGATCTAGCAGAACTTACAGAAATCTTCTACATTCAACATCTCTATCACCTTAGAAAATCAACTAAATTTCTTTGGCTGTCAACTTATTAGATGTCAGTAGATCTCTAGAGTCTAGGGTTATTCTTCTCCTAATTATAATAAATATTACCTCCTAGCTACCACTCATCTAACACCAACTCCATATCCTTAAGAACTCTTTTAAATGACAAATATAATAATTAGCGAATCTCTATTACGCCTACAAATCGAGTCAACAGCTAAATATATTTTGTATATATTAATAAATGATATACACTAATATCTTATTACCAAAACTTAAATCCAAAAACTAAACTTAGAGCTTAGTTTCGTGCGCTACATACATAAATTATATTAATTTTTTTTTTTTTTTTGGTATTCGTGTCACCCAGCTTTGAATATTCTATTAATTTTTAGCACCTGCTTTGCCGCGCTTACCATTTTTGTTTATTTCGAAATATGGGGCAAAGAACCTGTTTCAATTTGTTGGCCTAAACGAAAGCACCAACGATGGCGCAGCCACCGCATTATGCAGATCTGACCTTCTCTAAACTGAACAAACCCAAGAAAGGACGACAATGGGAGAGATAAAGACGGCATTCAGGCAGAAGCGGAACAACATTTTCATGTAGGTAGTCACAGATATTCATACAGATTCATTATATGGATTGTTTATAAAGATGTTCAAATAGATATTCATTCTAATATTCATCAAGATATTCATACAGATATGTATATTGATATTTATATAGATATTCATAAAGATATTCATATAGATATTCACATAGATATTCATCAAGATATTCATATATATATTCATGTAGATATTCATAGATATAATCATACAGATATTCACATAGATATTTATCAAGATATTCATATTTATATTCATGGGCTATTCATGTAGACATTCAAATAGATATTCATAGATATATTCACATAGATATTTACATAGATATTCATAGATATATTCATATAGATATTCACATAGATATTCAAAGATATATGCATATAGATATTCACATAGATATTCATAGATATATTCATATAGATATTCATCAAGATATTCATATAGATGTTTATATATACTATAAATTCATAAAGATAATCATATAGAAGTTTATACATATATATATATTCATAAATATATTCACATATATATTCATTCCATATAGCTATTACTATAAATAGTACCGACTACTACCACGTCTATGAGATCTCTTTCAAAAAGTTACCCGACTTTGGTCTATATCCATTCATTATTAAGAAGAACTAGGAGACAATTCCTCATATTCACTTATAACAGTTATAGCTAGTCAATCATTATATAACCTCTATCATAATATGTCAAATGTAGAAATTCTTAAGTAACCATTTCAATTCACAGACTCATAAAAGTAAATCTCTCCCGAGTAATTTTGCATAAATTACAGTCGTATTGCTCATTGCTGCATTTATCGATTTGAATTGAGGTTTACGACGCCTAATAGCGCTCTATTTTCATTATTAGATTAATATGTAGTAGTTGGCACAATTACAGCTACAGTTGAAACCGAAAGCAACGCTACATTTAGGCCAACTAGAAGCGGGCCGCCAGTTGGAGATTGGAGAATTAGTTCAGTTGAGCTGATCGAGCTGTCAGACATTGAGTCTCCCAAGCGTTGATAAGCGATTGGGCAATTGGCCAAATGCTTGGCTCGAGTTGGCTTGGCTTGACTCGCTCAGCTAGCAAAATGCCTACAAATAATTATAGCCAAGATATTGGCCAACAGCAACTCGTTTCTTGTTTCTGTTTCTGTTTCTTTTTTACGGCGCCTACGTAGAAGTAGAAAAAAACTCAAAGTTCCAATCGAGAGGAGTTAGAGGAAACGTTTAATCAGCCACACGAATACCCTAACCAAGAGGTGGAGAGAGTATATAACCAGAGAGTTCTCTCGACGAATGAGAGATTATGAAATAGGGCTTCAAGTTTTTAGAGGAATATCGCCGACTTCCATCAACCTTCTCCACTCTAACTTAGTCTAACTCCTAGGTGTCCCAAACACACTGCCATAAGGGATATACCCAATATTACAGCATAAACGATCTGAGAGAGAATCGTTCAATGTTTGCCTCTGAATGTTGTTTACCTATGTTTTTGCTAGCTCTGCGGGATGACGTTGCGCCTAGGCCGTCTAATTAGGCTTGGGCGACGGGTAAAGGTTTTGTAGCTTGTAAATTGGCCAAATGGAAAAGAAGAATAACACGAAGAAGAAGACAGCGAAGAAGCAGAAGTAGCAGCAGCAGAAGTGACAGTTGGCAGGTGGCAAGTGACTCGTCACTTGTGCTTAATGAAATAACACCAGTAAGAGTGGACTGGGTATAGAACAAGAGCACGACTAGCAGATACCCTGTAAATAACTAGTTTTGTAGATAAGCTAAAATAATGTAAGTATGTGTTAAAAAGATGAATTTCAATATAAACTTGATTTATGATCGATAAAATATGCTTTGATACTGATAAAATATCGATATTTATCGTTTTTATATTGGACCTTCAATAATGTAGCTGCTAATACTAAATCTGATATACTTAATGCTATAAACTATGATATAGTCTAAAATGAGCCTGGACTTAAAATCGATAACTATCGACATTATATAAATATGATCAGATATCGATCAAAAAGAGCTTATGTAACGCTCACATAAGTTAATCTAATTTAACTTATGTGTATCTAACACTTAGTCCCCCTTATAAATTTTAAGATATTTCCAGCTAACTGTTACATACGAAGGCATAAAACCAATATGCCCTGCACTAGATATTATATATTGTCTTTTAAGGCTTGCTCGAATTAGAGTTTGATGAACATTGAAGGTGAAACTGAAACTTAATTTAATCGATATATATCGATATCACTTATTATATATTAATTATCAAAATGACTACTCTTAAGCCTCAATTTGATATCATTAACAAGCCAAATCTATTTCATTTATTTGCTGACTTGATTGATTGCTGAATACTTACAATATTTTAAGATTGATAATTATCGATATTTGACAAATATCGAACCATAAGGTGCCGAAAGACACCTAAATACAGCTTTAACTTGACTTCAAGCTAACTCCCATTTCGCTCCCTGCTCACCTTTTATGTAATACCATTACAGGATATACAACTAGTCGTGGTAATCAAATAAAACCTAACGCAAATCCATTGAAAGTGAGCCTCTGGTTGCCAATATCAAATTACCTAAGCGCCTGCCAACAACAATTTTCAGCTCGCTTGGCCATAAAACAGAAAATATATCAACAACAACAACAATACCCTGTTAATATTGCTGTTGCTGTAGCTGTTGCTGCCCGCTGCTTGCAACAAGTCAAATTGCAAACGGAACAAGCAACCGCCAGGCCAACTCGAGCTGAGCCGTGCGCCAAGCCACGTCTAGTCAAACATTCTCTTTCTGACTGCGAATTGGGCCGCAAGAAGGAATGTGGCAATTGCCCGCTCCGAACGCTGAACGAGTTTTTCTGTTCGGTTCCGCGGAACCAGCGTCTCATTAGACGCAGTCCGGGGGGAGAGGGGGCAGCTCAACATGTTGCACACACTTTTCAAGTGGCAAGCAGCAAGCGGCAACAGCCAACGTCCAGTGAATGCAACTGCAACGGCGACTTGATTTAGTTGCGACCACATCTGTTGCCAAAGCGCCAGACAGCTGCCCCGCTCAGCCGCCAACCGCCCCCACCCACCAGCTGCCGTGCTACGCTCCCCTCTTTTTAAGCTTCTTAAGCTGCTGCCCCTGGCTGCGTATTTACAACTCCAATCTACTCTATCAGTGGGGAATATTAGACCGACGTCAGCGAATTTATTGGGCATTGCAGCAAATGTTGTTGAGTATATCAAATATGTATAATATATAAACCAGATGGAACTATTTAGAGTAACACACTTTACATATAGAAAGAGAATTTCCAATTTTCCATATGAGCTTAGTTTCGATGTCTGAAACGTCGCTTCTATCTGAGTAACTTCTATAGGCTGTGCCTCTATCAGAATTTTCAAATCTTTTCTGAATAGCATCTCTCCAAATTATTTTCGAATACCTCAAAACTTCACTTTTATTATAGAATTTATAAAAGGAACAAAAAGGCAGTATTTGGCTTGCTTGAAAATATGAGAAAATATATGAAGATCCTTGAGGATCTGAACAAGGCCTATATCCCATATCAGAGTTCTCTTTAATAAATTAATCAATTTGAAATTGATTTTTAATGTAAAATACACACATTTTTTATAACCATTTGTCAGAGGATATCGTTTGAATATTATTTTTAAAATAAACATAACTTAAATACACTAGAATATGCTCTACATCGAATTTTCCAATCAGAATCCAAAACTAAATTTATTTACAAAGCTTTACATATTACATTTTCCTAACAAAAAAGTTTACACTATTTTTCACTCATATTTGTCATAAAGTATTATTTAAGAAATTTGAAGAATTTTAAAAATATTTTTGAAATTTTTGAAATTTGAAAAACATTTTTTTTCTTTTTTTTTTAAGAAATAATTTTAAAAATAATTTAAGTTCTTCAAATTTTTGAAATTTTTAAATTTAAGAAATTTGAAGAATTTAATTTTTTTTTTTTATTTTTTTTAGAAATAATTTTTAAAATTTCTTGAAAATATATTGTTAAAAAATTCGAGCTTAAGACCATTTTTGAGTATTGAAACAGAACCAACACAATACATATATAGATAATATATATATACACTACAATTTCTGTTCCAAATGAAGACTTGTTATCTGCCCATATACCCTTTAACAGCCTCACTTAGACAAGGGTATTCAGTATTCTATGCATCTAAAGCGGTTCTTTCTTGTCGTTTATGTTTGTTTTTTCCTCATTCTCTTTTTTTTTGGCGGTTGGGCAAGCGGCTATTGCCAATTGAAGAGTTGTTGCTGTTGGTATTTTGTGGCAATTTGCAGTTTTCGGAACTGTCTTTTTAGTTTGTGCAATGGACCAAAGCGCGTTGCGAGCTTTTCCGCAACTGCAAATCTTCAGCATCTTTGAGGGGCGACTTACGCACATCACGACCGCGCCCCTTAGCTATTAAACAGATGTTGCACAACTGTCGGAGAAGCTGACCAGATGAGCGACTAAGAGATGGCCTGTAAGATGAATAGATGATCTTTAAGAAGAGTTTATCTAACCACAAGCCAGAGTGATACTAGGATAGCTCTTGATAAGCAATGAGGCACTACTGGATCTTACGTCTAAAGTATTGTCTTCTAGGTCAAGGCATTTATTTGTATAATGAGAAATATCATACAAAATACCAAGAATGTAACACCAAAATAAAACTAGAAAAAATATATAGCCAAAAGCTATTTTGATTTTATTGCAATTTAATTTGCTCTCGTTCATCTTTGGTCAGCTTCGGATCAGGTTCAGAAACATTCATAGTCGCAGTTAAAGTCCTTTCTCATTTCTTATATCTTATTATATATATTAAGTAATATGAATTCGCATTTTTGTCGAGGCAATGCTTAAATAAGATTACAAAATCTCGCACTGCAGTGACATTTTCCGGCTAGATCAATAGATTACTTGAAGTTGGATCATGTTGCGTTTTCTCTCTTCTTCTTTTTTCGACGACTTTGTTTGGTTTTTATGGCGTTCATAGTAATACATTTTATGGCTCTGGCTGTCGCCCAAATAGACCAAAACAAATTTGAGTGTTAAACTGTTTGCCTACAAGACCACAGAGTTCCCCCCTGGCTTACAGCTCATCGCCAAGCCCCAATTCCCCTGCTCAAATGCATTTTGTGTTTGAGCTAGTCTTTGTTGCTGTTGTTGCTGTTGCTCTTGTTGTCAATGTTGTAAAGGGCTCAGCATTTGCATTTGCATTTGCTTTTCAAGCTAAAAACCTTTTGACCAAATGCCGCAGCGTGACCTGCCTCAAAAACAACATAATTTTGCCTGCATATGTTAACATTTTGCTGGTTTACTCTGTATACCCTGTAACATTTCGAAAATCTCAACTGTGCAGAGCCTAACTCTTTATAACATATCAATCTTTGAGATCTTTGGAACTGTAGCTTGAACTGTCAAATATTGTTTCTAGATCTTAACTAGATATATGTATATCATAACTCAAACTTCTCATATCGAGCTCATAAATCTTACTCTGTCTTTGTCTTTGCGACATTCATAAACGCTTCACTGGCTGCGCTCAAAGCTTTAATGGCAGTTGAGATTACGAAATTCAACTTTATATTATATATATATATTAAATTAGCATTTCAGACCTCCAAAAATTTTAATTAAATTTGAAAAATATTTGGAATTTAGCTACCGCAAAAGCGTTTTTACGATGACATTTGGTAATCCACAGATAAGCATAAATGAAAAGATTAGCATGAATAAAAAACATGGGGTAAAATTATATGTCTAGGCTGCATCGGACTCGATGACGGCCAGTCGACATCTATTGCAAAACCCACAAAAAAGGCGTTCGAAATGCATTCGAACTGCAAGCCAAGTGCCAAGAGCCGAGAGCGGAGAGCGGAGAGCCGAAAACACAGAACTTTCGAAACCCGTCAAGACGTGGCGACAACAACTTGAAGCCGTGGGAAACCAGACAGCGAAGCAGGCGGGGGAGGGCGCTGGGTGGGTACGACATGTTGTGTGGCAGGCGGTGGGGTTTGCCCGCCCAGCTGTCTGATAATGGATGCACAGCTGGTCAGCCGGCCAGCAAGTGGCTCGCCTCAGTCTTTTGCCGTCAAGTTGCTCGCTTAAGTCTTTTGTTTTGTTTTGCTTTTCATATTTGTTTTTCTTTTCTTTGGTTTTGTTTTGGAAAAATGAAAGTGTACCGCGCCGGCGTTCGCGTCTGCCTGCAATTTATGTATGCATTGATGTATTTGATATGCACATTTGGTAGTTTTTTCGATATGTCTTGCAACGACCTTGGCAATTGTTTAGCCATTTATAATAGTCGCAATGATTCGTATCTGGAATTTTAAATAGCCCTCCGCCTCCCGTTCATTTGTTAGTGTCGATTGTCCGAGTCGTGTTATTCGCTTTATGGAACATCTACTTGCCTCTTCGAAGGGCATTACGTCTGCTTCAACCCAATTCACTCCATCAAGCGTCCCCTTCCCTCCCCTCCCCTCCTGATGCGAGACCCCGGCACAAGCTCGTATCCAGATGACGTCACAATTGAGCATTGTCTTAGTTTCGACTCTTTGTTCCATTAACAAGTCACAGTGATAATACCTAATTCGCTGCTAATGCCGCACTTCAAATTCAAATACGAATATAAATTAAAGTGCGCTGCGCAATTAACTAACTAGCTAAAAGCTAAATAAAGCAGCTCTTAAAAAGTATCCAGAATTTTAAGTTTATATTCTTTATAGTTGTAGACTGGCTGAACGTAGTTAATTATATGCATGGGGTATGCTCAGGCAAGTCACATACTCTCTAGTATTATACTGTTTTACTGTTATACTGTTATACTGTTAAACTGTTATACTGTTATACTGTTATACTGTTATACTGTTATACTGTTATACTGTTATACTGTTATACTGTTATACTGTTATACTGTTATACTGTTATACTGTTATACTGTTATACTGTTATACTGTTATACTGTTATACTGTTATACTGTTATACTGTTATACTGTTATACTGTTATACTGTTATACTGTTATACTGTTATACTGTTATACTGTTATACTGTATAATAACATAAGTATCAGCAGTTAAAATATTGCATTTTTATTTCATACATTGGAAGTGTTATACTTTTGCTGGAAATGCCAGCTCCCAAGTACCAGCCGGTTTCGGACCGTTTGCTCAAGCTTTTAATTAATGATATAGCCATTATAATATCATCAACATTAAATTATATGATTACTAGGGTATTAAATCTTCGCCAATCTATATAAAATTGTATCATTTTTTTTTACTTTTATTTACGTATTTTTCAGTGTCTTTGTGTAATATGATATTCATAAATTTCGGAAGCAATTAAGTTCAAAGCTAACAACGGAGTTTACCAGAGATAGGGCGCAGCTTTGAAGCTGCAAAGCAGAAAGGATTAGGGAGACCAAAATTAACAATATCAATTAGTTGCTTGAAAGAAGATAGAAAAGAACTACAAATTGTCGTCACAGTCTGAACGAAGTCATGGAGGCCCACGCCCAGTTCTTTCTTTCATTCTCTCTCTCTAAGCCTCTCGCTTTCTCTCTCTATGTCTCAATTTGCTTATAACTGTTTATAACTGTAAATCGAAATGTCATGAATATTAAACCCAAAGAATGCAAAACTTGTTTGAATTTATGCTCAAATTAAAAGCCAACAACAGAGATTGACTCTTAGATACCCTAACATTTTGAGATGCCTCGAATTGGATAAGGTAGGTTCTTAGGCGATCTTATCAGTTAGAGATTAAGCAAAATTGTAGAAAATATGCAATGTGAAATATTCTAAGTGTAGAGTATCTCAGAGTCGATCAGTTTGCTATAGCATCTCCTGTTGGCTGTTGGGTAACTAGATGGTACAATGCGGATTTAAGAAGTAGCTGCAGAACCTGTTCAATTAACAGCAATTTTGTCACCTTTTTTGGCAATTTACCCAGAGGTTTTTGTCTCTAGCTTTATCTGTGGTGCTGTTGTGTTTGTTGTTTAAGATGTTCTTCACAATGGCAAATGCTTAAAGAACAAGGAAACAAGCGAGAGCAATTGAAGAAGCGCAGCATACAGTCAGTTGCCCGTGTTAAGTTTATAATATATATATACAGATAGAGCTACTATAAACAAATGTAAACTCTTAGCAACACACGTCAACATCCATGTGAATGCCATAAAAGCGATTTACATACGCATGTGCGCATATTTAAGGCTTCAGATGTGTGTGAATCTGTGTGTGCTGCGTGTGTTGTCTTAAACATATGCTCATCGCTGTAATAACGAACCATCCACCCCCTGCCCGCCCTCTCGATCTTCAAACTGTTCAAGTTCAAGGCAGCAAACTTCAAAAATTTACAATTTGCAAAGCGCAAAAAATAATCGGAGATAAAATAAAGAAATACCTATGATAAAATGTTTATATTAAAATACCAGAAATGTTGGTAGAGCATGCAAAAATATTTAAGTGGGGTATAATGTACTAAGGGATATGACTTAGCTATGCTAATTGAATATAGATTATCGATAAGAATTGGAAATAAGAAATTCATTTCGATTCACTACGAGTTCAATGTTCCTAAAGCAAAGTCTTTACTTTTATAATTAAAGAGGTTGTGATTTAAATATAAATATATATTATATATATTAATATAGTAATATAAGAATATAATAAATAATATAATAAGATAATAATACAATGATAAATAATTTAATAGTATAAATTTAATTATTATTCCACACCGAATTATAAATATTTCTCAACATATCTCTAGCTACTGGACTATCCCAAGATATCTGCACAGTAAGAAACTTGCAGATAGGCGTAACCTAAACCTCTCTCCAAAGAACTCCGATTATACTAACAAATTGAAACCAATTGAAATTGAAATTCAATAGAACTCAACAGAAGAGGGTAATCAATAATCGTTCGCTCTAGCTTGTCTTTTGCTTCGCTTGCATCAATGTGTCTTATCCGGCCTCTAAAGATCGACCTCTACAGAATCCAAATTTATATTTCTCATAGTGAACGATCAGAACAATCTATTGTAAGTCAAAAGAGTTATTTTTCATGGGTATTCAATAGTCGTTCTTTATGGCTTGTCTTCCGCTCAGCTTACATCAATATTTCTTGTTTTCAGCCCACCGCCCTCTAACCGGTTCGTTAGCCGGTCTTTATGCGTTTCTTTTCAGCCATAAGGCTGACCTTAGGGCCGTTCGTTGAGCTTTAAAGGCTCGTCTTTTGCTGAAACTTCCAGAAGTGATCAGCGAACTCTTCTGACTCCGCTTAATTAATCATAATCTGAGTGGCAAATGGACAATTATTTGCCTTAGGATGGATGTGTTTGCTTTTAATGCCTTTGAAAGTTGTTTCAAAGTTAATTTTATTATTTTAATTTTTGTTTTCTGCTTTTAATTGAAGTCAACAACAAATTGACATTTGCATAATTCTTTTAATTTTTACAATTTTTTATGTGTTTACGTTTTTTTCTTTTTTTTTGCCAATTACGCGAGCTCAGTGCCATGTGATTTCCTGGAAAATCTCGTTGTATGCGTAAGAACACAGAGCTCTATAGCGTGATCAAGCAAGCGTGATACCATTTCCTATTACTATAATTTAGTGCCTTTAGCAGTTGTCGATAACATTTGGCTGCTGAAGTATTCAGTTCGATTTGCCATTTGCTCCGACGTCAGAGTGACGAGTCGAAAGAGTTAAGAAATTTGCTGGATAGACGCAAGAATTGGTATGCTTAGCCGTTGAAACTGGCACTGAGCCAAGTCGAGTTTTAATTTCTCTCCTTCCATAAGCCAAAGTTTAAGCCAATTAAAGCACAGTAATCAAAGTCCCAAAAAAACGGGTTTGCCTGAAATAATAAAAAACTTTTGCGGCAAAGCTGACATAACTCAAGCTCTCTTCTCGCATATATTTAAGCAGATTTTATAGATCCAAGACGCTTACTAGACATTCTTTATGAGCCATCATTGTCGATAGAGCTGACTTCATTGAAGCTCGAAATCGATATGGAAAGTGGTTTTCAGCCCAATCTGATTGAATGGGAGTGCCAAATCACAGTGTAATCGAAGCGTTTGCACCCGAGTTAAAGTCTAAAAGCTGCGTCCTTCAGCTTACCTAATATTTGCGTTTATCATGTGTGGGAGCAATCGACTTATCCATTATCTTTGGCCGGAACTAAGCGAGTCGGCAGTGAGGCGTGTCTTGTGTCAACAGATTCGCCCGACATCAAAAATTCCACAGAAGTTGAACTTTAGACACGAGAATGTGATTCAGACTAGCTTCGGCGCTGTTGCGGATAAACTAATCGCAATGGAGCTTGACCGCCTGGTCACGCCCACTGCCTCGGGCGAAATGCGCCAAGTCATGCCCACTCGTGCAACTGTTGACCCAACTAAGCTGAGTATTCACTCCCCCCCCCCCCCCCCCGCAACTCTGTCAATCGCTCGTCTCTTCAGTTGTCCAACATACTTGGGCTCTTCAAATATTTGACCAACTTATTTGGCGAAACGTTGAGCCGTCAATTGGATTGTCGCACTAGGCAAATATTACAAGCCTTGCTCTCACCTGGCCACACACAGGGGGCGGGCAGCGGGCGGCGGACGGCGGGCATAAGTACTCAGGAAACAGCGAAGATAGAGAAGTGAATGTACTTTGCAGTCGGGCGTAACCAGCCGCGTAATACTCGCTCGCGTCTAATTTATTTGCAGATCTATGTGCTATGCTCAAATCTATGTGCTCTAATGCCTATAGAGGAACTTAAGAGTGACCTCAGTGTATAAAAAATTGTGGAAGATATTGACGTGATCTTGGGCAAGTCAAAAGACAACTGATATGCTTAATATAGATATATATCCATATATAATATATAACTTATGAATTACTTCAGCTCTAACTTTGTAAAAGATAGGAAAATATATTGTCAGGCTCGTTGGGTTCGTTTTTAATCAGGTTTGGTCTCTCTATAGGGCAGGTCAAAGGTCAACTTGCATATCACTTAAACAGTGAAAGACTTAGAGTTCTTCATTTTGAAAGGAACAAGCTACATAGTCCTGTATTTTGATGCAATATTTTATCATCCGACTATATAGATTACATTTCATAATCCATAAATAATCGGGTTTATGTTTTATGAAATAAAGTAACTCCCCCTTGAAAACGACTCAAAGAAAACTCAAGTATCTATGAGTTAAGTCTTTAGATAAAGTTGACTAAACCAATATACTCTCTTTTCGATTTGTGAACGTGCATCAAAAAATTGGGTGTGAAGAACAAATTATATTAAAGAATTGAAAGGTTTACATATCCAATAAATGAGCTAATGGAAAGGGCTAACTTCAGTAGCTTCAATCAACAATATGATTGATTGAGTGACTCACTGACTGTAGATCAACACGCAACTACTGAAATAAGACTCTTTGAAGTGAATTAAGTTCGACCTAAGATCCCTTTCGCGCAACAGTTCTTTAATACACAAGTTTTACTGTATCTACACTTATGATTTCCAGTCGATAAGCATTTTGCCTCTAATTTCATTGATTTAATATTATGATAATCCCCTTTTCACACACATCAGATACTTTTCATTAATGCACAATCAAGCTAATTGGAATAACAATTCCTCCATATGCATTACACAGATTTCCCAGATTACCTATAATTAAAGGGAGAACAGTTTGTTGGGGCAATGTTCCCACAGCTTAATCATATAGTACCCCACCTTATCTATATGTTTATTTGGCTAATGTCGCTTGGTGTTTGTGCCAGGCAATTAAAATTTTGATATGCTAATGCAGAAATAGTTGTAAACGCATTAAGTTTTATGGGAGCAGGTTTGACCAGAAATGTAAAGCTGGAGAGCTAAGCCAAAACGTGCCTAGAAGAGACTTTGTAGTCGAAGAGCGGTTTGCGATTGTTTGATATGCATAGATATGATAGGCTTACAGATCTGATACCTTATGCCGGATTTAATTCGACTTTCTAATGACGTCAAAGACTTTAGAGACTTTGCCCTGCTCCCTTTATGCTTACAGCGTCAATAGAGGCTCTTGCATAAATTACAGGGTATAAGACGTCGAGACGAGCGCATAAAACGTCTACGTTGCTTGGGTCAAATTCAAATTCGAACATTTCGATAGGTCATCGATTGGCTATTGTTAGCGCCCGCATGCAAATCGACTGCCTCACCCACCGCCCACCGCACCTAGCCTGCTAACCTGCTGCACCACCTCCCCCCCCGGGCAACTGGGCAGCAGCTGCATTTGTGGAGCGTGCGCTGTTCAGCGTTTTTGGTATGCCAAGGTCAAAATCCGATGCGACGCCTTGTTATTGCTGCTGCTGCTGCTGTTGTTGTTGTTGTTGTTGTTGCTATTGCTGTTGATGCGGTTTGGATGCATTCACATTGAAATTTCATTTTAACAATTTTATTTTTGTTTTTTGTTGTTGTTTTTTCTGCTTTAAGGCGAGGGGTTAACTGCTGCCTCAGCGCTGAAATGCGACATTTCTCAGATCTAACCTACTTAGCGAAACAAAAACAAAAATTAATTTCAACTTAAATATAAATATACAAATTAAATATCTGCTGCTTAATGCTGAAATAAGCGAAGTCCAAGGTATTGGGTGTACAAAGGGGAGCGGTTAATGGGTCGATGGGTCGACTTGGCCGTTAAACTGCGGCCACACTGTGTACCTCGTTCAGCTAGTCAAGAAATACGTTAAGTGCTTGATCTGAAGATGTAAATAAAAATACTGCAAGCATGACGAGGTTTTTTCTATTATGAAGTCAGTGATCTTATGATTCGCTGTGAAGTCCCTAATATGTCCCTTGATATACAGCATATAACAGATATCCCACAAACGTACCATATAAATGTAACTAAGCATAATTCATACATTTGCCAATTAAGGTACAAAGTTCTTAAATATATATGTACCATTTACCATAATATGATGATAATTACTATAGCATGTACCATACAAATTTATTATTCAAATATTCTGTATAAATGTACCAGAACAGCAAGCACATAAATGTGACAAATCATGTACCTTATAAGTGTACCATATTAATGCCCATAAAATCTATAAGTGTACCAATTAGATTGTACAATACATGAGGTTCATATAAATGTAATAACGTACCATACATATGTAACATGAATCATCATTGAATCTGCAATGTGTACCTACTCAATTGTACCAAATCACATGAGCCATATACATTTACCGACACAAATGTACGTATGTGTAAGTATCATATAAAAGTATCATATAAAATTATCATATAAAAGTATCATATAAATCTATTATATATAAGTATCATATAGAAGTAGCATATATAAGTATCATATAAAATGATCATATAAAAGTATCATATAAAACTATGATATAAAGTAATCATATATAAGTATCATACATAATTATCATATAAAATTATCATATAAAAGTATCATATAAAATTATCATATAAAAGTAGGATATAAAAGTACCATATAAAAATACCATATAAAACTATCATATAAAAGTATCATATAAAATTATCATATATAAGTAGCATATAAAAGTATCATAAAAATTTATCATATAAAAGTATCATATAAAACTTGCAACTCAAAGTATCATATAAAGTAATCATATATAAGTGCATACATAATTATCATTTAAAATAATCATATAAAAGTATCATATAAAATTATCATATAAAAGTAAAATATAAAACTATCATATACAAATAGCATATAAAAGTATCATATAAAATTAGCATATAAAAGTACTAATGTACAATGAATCATCATTAAGTGTACCAATTAAAGTGTACCTTTTCAAATGTACCAAATCACATGTGCCACATAAATGTACTAATGTACGACACACTAATGCCAAATTTACAAATCAATGTACCTATCAAATCTGGAAATTCAAGCACACGACCCGTTTACAGGGTATCTAACAGTCAATAACTTGCTCATATTTAGTTGTTTTTCAGCTTTTGGTCTAGTTGACTAAACACGATTAATAAGCGCAGGTCAAGTGAACTACGCATTACACCGATTGGCGACTCTGGACTCCACCTCGAACACCTCGGCACGTTCGTGCAGACACGTTGAAGTGCGTAACCCACGCCCGTGTATGGGCATTGGACATTGTGCAATTGTTGGATCCAGCCACGAGCTGCGCGACCATCGCGTCCACTGGGCACCGCATAAGCCGTCTATAGACAGCTGACAGCTGGCGACTGACAGCGTCGCACGTGTTTTCCAGCGCCGTGGACAGTGCCAAATCGGACGACGACCTTGATCCCTTTTATGTTGGGCCGCAGTTTGCAAAGTGGGCAGTTTCTGTGGGGCTAAAGCATTTCCAAAATAAAAAACCAATTTTTATACGATATTCAGTGAACGTACTTTGAAAGCCGTTACTTTGGAAATTGAGTCAAATTTCGAAAAGATTACAACTAATTTGGACCAATAGAATAGGCATCCCTATGACTTGGAGGAGGCATAATTTTCAATAATTGATCAGCTCTTGGCCTAGTTACTCTCATTGAAAATAGTAAAAATATTTCATTTAAAGTCGACCAAAAAGTAGAAAAAAGATTACAAAAATTAAAATTTTGATAACGATTTTAATATGTTATAATGCTCCATTTAATCTATTTTTTTGAAAGATTAAAATTAGTTAAATATATAAATATTCCTAAAAAATATCTCTATATATTTGGACTTAGCATACAATCCATTTAAATACCTCCTAATGACACTGCTACCATTTCCTTAATATGTGTTTTAAAAAATTGCCTAAAAGTATGCCAAGCTTTAGACTAGATATACTCATAAACAAACTAAACTCATCTTTATGGGTCAAACGAAAGTCCAAAAGTATATCTATTCTTATCGCTACGACAGTTGTAGCAATGTAAACTTAACTAATTGTAAATTTTTTTTATAAATTGCCATCATTAGTGAGGAACACAACTAAGAGAGTAAGACAGAGATGAAGTAATAGATTATAATAGATTAAATTACACAAGGGTATATTCATGCTGTTAGAAAACAGAGTACTAACTGATTGACTGATTGGCTAATTGACTAGTTGACTGAGTGATGGACTGTCTGATTAACTGACCGATTGGTTGTCTTACTGGTTGACTGGCTGATTGCTTTCCTGGCTGACTGTATGATTGATTGACTCACTGACTGTCTGGTTGATTGACTGACTAACTGTCTGATTGATTGACTGACTGACTGACTGTCTGATTGACTGACTCACTGACTGATTGACTTACTGACTGATTGATTTCCTAGCTGACTGTCTGATTGATTTCCTGGAAAAATGACTGACCTACTGATTGATTGACTGTCTGATTGATTGACTGACTGATTGACTGACTGATTGACTGATTGACTGACTGACTGATTGATCGACTGACTGTCTGATTGATTGACTGACTGACTGATTGATTGACTGACTGACTGTCTGACTGACTGATTGATTGACTGTCTGACTTACTGATTAACTAATTAACTTTCTGATTGATTGGCTAATAACCTGATTGTCTGATTGATGGATTGTCTGATTCACTGTCTGTCTGTCTGATTGAAATACTGACTGACATACGAACTAACCGACAGTTGGACTTTGAGCGCACAACCTAGGCAGAGTAAACTTGTAGAATATAACTCGTCATGCATTAATCCGAGCTGCACTACGCGCTTAGATATCAAAGTATTTGCTGCCACGCAATAAAGTAAAACAACAAAAAGAGCTTTGGAGTGGTTATTGTCAAATATGAGAGTATTATGCGTGGGGCGCCCAGATAAAAACAGATTACGCTTGCAATAACAGCAAACAAAACTATCAAAATAAAAAGAGCTTCAAGACAAGACACCAAGTTTGAGCATCGACTATCCGAGCCAGTTTGACAGCTATGATCAATCAGAAGCTTTGTCTCTCTTTTTTCCTTACTCGCTCGCTCTTTCTCTTCGAGTAATTCACTTCTAGCTATTCTTAGAGCCAAGAGCCGAGTAAATATTCGCATTGGCCTTCCGCTCAGACGTGTTTGCAATTTTCATGTAGGTCAGTCGCGACGCTTTTAGTATCTCTCATATGGCTTTTCATTGTGGACATCATGGGCATGGCAATACACTTGCTGTGATACCCTATACTTATGAGAGATCGACATTTACTACACTCACGGGCTTGCGGTTGATAGACAATAGATATGATCTGATGAAGATGTAGATATGATATCTTTGGATCTATTATTGTATACTCTATAACTAAATGGACTAAATGGTAACAGCACACTAACCATTGTAAATAAAGAACATATAATTGAAAAAAAAAAAAAAAACTAAATATAGCATAATAGTCAATAGTTAGTAGCCATTATAGAGTATAGAGTTCTAGATCAGTTATTTATTCTATAGTAACAATTTTTATGCATTTATTATAATAGAAAAAATAATACATTTTTTTTTAAATTTATCTTTCATTTAATTTCTTAAAAAAAAGATACAAATTGTAAATTTGTCTTTTATATTATATTTGCTAATATACTTGTATTTTATCTTAATATAGTGTTTTGTGGATGTTATGTTTATATCTTACATATATTATCTACAATTTTACATTCTATATCACATCTTCTATTTGTATCTAGTATCTTTTATACTATATTCAATATCAAGCATATCGTATCTTACAGCTACATTTGTATCTTATGCTACTATGTTTTACATCTGTGTATCTTGTATATTTAAGAGCATAACTGATATAATATATTGTATCTGACAGATATTTTGGTATCTTATATTTTAAATGTTTTTTAAATACATTTTTATTTTGCATCTTCTATGTCATATACCATTCCAGCTAGTCCAGAAGACATTTTGAATATCACAGATACATTTGTATTTTGCTTTCTTTTTGTCTTTATATTTTTCTAATGCTATATTTAACACATTGCATATTTTTATCTCATAGATACAATTGAATCTTTTAAATTTAAATTTGTCTCTTCTTATCTTTATGTTATTCCTATTGAATCTTTTATATCTTACACTTATCTCACAGATAAATTTTTATTTCGTTCTTATCACTCCATATCTTATATTTTACAAACCACAATTATGATATTTGTCTAATTTTATATTTATTTTACACTTTTTACATGTTTTACATATTGTTTCTCACCGATACATCTGGATGTTCTTAACGCGAATAACTATCGTAAACAAGCTTTTATGATCGCGATCGCTGGATCGACTCGGGTTAGAGTATGTACTCATTGATAGTGCGCAGTTGGCGATTCTTTCGAGCTGACTCTGATGCCTAAGTGATTTCAGTTGAGCGAGTTAGCGAGAAGTGAACGGTTGCAAATCTCGCGCTGCTAAACAAGCTGAAAACAAAAGAAATATATAATTTTTTTTATTTGTTTAATATTTTTTTTCCAATATGAATACCTGGACACTGATTGCGTTTGCTTTGTGGGCGCTTTTCATGCGCTATTTGCCGCAGCTATTTAACTTCGTGAAGCTGCAGCGCTTCGCGCGCACAGTGCCTGGACCCACGGTGGGCGAGCTGATAGCCAATGTTAAGAAAGGCCGTAAGAACGAAGGACATTTTGGTCAAGTAAAATGCAATTGAAATTCATCTCTCACCCTCACGCAGAGATCCTCAATTGGCTGAAGGAGCTGCGCTTGAAGCATGGCCCCGTCTTTCGCATCTGGCTCGGCAAGGATCTGGTGGTGTTCTTCTCATCGCCCGATGACATCAAGACGCTGCTGAGCAACACGACGCTGCTGACCAAGTCGCGCAACTACCAGCTCGTGGAACCCTGGCTGGGCAAGGGCCTGCTAACGAACAGCGGCGAGTCGTGGCACCGCAGGCGCAAGCTGCTCACGCCCGGCTTCCACTTTCGCATTCTGAGCGAGTTCAAGGAGCCCATGGAGGAGAACTGCCGCATTCTGGTCAGTCGCCTGCGCGCCCAAGCCAACGGCAAGCCCTTCGACATCTATCCATACATCACGCTCTTCGCCCTCGACGCTATCTGCGAGACGGCCATGGGCATCAAGAAGCACGCCCAAATGCAGAGCGACTCGGAGTATGTGCGAGCAGTGCAAACGTAAGTACGAGTGAGAGAGGAAGACTAGGCGGAAGAGGACGAAACATGAATATATTTGATGTTTCGCTTCAGAAGCTTTGTCTCTATAGAACATGGTTTTTACAAGAGTTGTATAGGATCCGTAGGTGCTATCGTGTAGTGAATATAGTATATCGGCTTTGTGTAATTAGATACTTGCTATCCGTCCGTCTTCCATCCTTCTATCCGTCCGCTATAAAAAATTGGAATTTGGAATATGTTGGAATATATTTGCATATAGAAACCCCAGATAACACTATATATTATATATATAGCGACGTCTATTTGGGGGTGTGGTTCAATCATGACAATCTGAGTCTATAATCTTAGCTCCTATATAGATTACCCAACAACAATATTGTGGGCGCGACAAATTGAAAACAACTCTATCGGACTCGATTTTTGAACCTTGCCTAGACATTTATACTATAAAGCCTTTCATCCTTCTATCCATCCGCTATAAAAAATTGGAATTTGGAATATGTCGGAATATATTTGCGTATAGAAACCCTATATATTATATATATAGCGACGTCTATTCGGGGGTGTGGTTCATGATCATGACAATCTGAGTCTACAATCTTAGCTTACCCAACAACAATATTGGGGGCGCGACAAATTCAAAACAACGTTATCGGACTTAATTTTTGAAACTCGTGCAGACATATATATTATAAAGTCTGTCCATTAAAACGTGCCGAATCTAAATTTTTTTTCTAAAAAATCCAGGGCAAAGTGCAAGTATTAAGCAGTGGGTGTGCATCCCGGTGACAAAGTCTATAATTGCTGATAGACTAATTGGCAGTCTAGCTAGACTAAGCTCAATATATGATTCTGATTATGGATTTGAAAGTAACAAAGTTCAAACATATATTACCTGATTATTAATATTATATATAAATACTTTGGTCGGTCTAGCTTTGCTCGTTTGTGCCTTTGTCCATCCGTATCAGCCTAGGGATCTCGTAAGCTACAAAACCTAAAGATGTGACACATTACATTCACATATCTATATAGCCTATATACCATAGATCATTTCCTTCATTAGCTCAACTCATTTCGTTATTATGGATATTTATCCATATTTTATCGATATTTATCGATATTTTGATTTCGGCTTTTAAGCGGAGATTGTAGAGAAACTTCAGGGTATCTCCTATCCAAGCAAGATATCTCCTATAAAGCAAAAGTCTACATACTTTCCTCCTCCTAACACCTTCAACATTTGCTCGAGCTAATCCAATTTTAACAATTTCCTTAGCATTTGCCGGATTCTGCATCGTCAGAGCTTCTCCTTCTGGCAGCGCTTCAACTTGTTCTTCAATCTGTCAGCGGCGGGACAAGAGCGTAATGCGGCGTTGCGCGTGCTGCACGGCGAGACGAATCGCGTGATCCAAATGCGACGCAAGCAGCTGCAGCAGGCCAAGGCGGAGCAGGAGGCGTCCCAGAAGCAGGATGACAACGATGTGGGTGGCAAGCGGCGCTTGGCATTCCTGGACATGCTGCTGCTGGCGCAGCTGGAGGGCAATGGGTCGGAGCTGAGCGATGTGGACATACGCGAGGAGGTGGACACGTTCATGTTCGAGGGCCACGACACCACCAGCTCGGCCATCGCCTTTGCCATCAGTCTGCTGTCGAAGCACGCCGATGTGCAGCAGCGCGTCTACGAGGAAGCTGTGGAGCTGGAGGGACGCGAAAAGGAGGCGATGCCATATCTGGAGGCTGTCATCAAGGAGACGCTGCGCCTGTACCCGTCGGTGCCGTTCTTCTCGCGACAGGTGTTCGAGGATCTGCAGGTGGGCCAGGTGACGGTGCCCAAGGGGGCGTCCGTCAGCTGCCTCGTCTACATGTTGCATCGCGATCCGGACAGCTTCCCCGAGCCGGAGCGCTTCGATCCGGATCGCTTCTACCTCAACGAAAACAAGCTGCATCCGTTCGCCTTCGCCGGCTTCAGCGCGGGTCCGCGCAACTGCATAGGTCAGTGACTCTCCCAAGCCCCTTTTGCCACGCCCCTTTAAACTATTTATTTGTTCTCTCTGCAGGCCAAAAGTTTGCCATGCTGGAACTGAAGTGCTCTCTCGCCATGCTGCTGCGACACTATCAGTTCCTGCCCGTCGACCACCAGCCACAGCCGCTCGCCGAGCTGGTCATGAAGAGCGGCAATGGCATTATGGTCCGCATCCAGCCACGCCCACAAGCCAACTAGTCTCCATATATGGACCTGCAGTCGTCTTTTTTTTTTTCTTCTTTTAGAATTGTAAATTGTAAAATAAAAAAACCTTTTTAGTCTGAATAATAAATAAACTCTCGATACTCTATCTTCACTTGTTTTATAAACTTTAGTTTTATTCCTAGTTTTGCTCAAGTATAGCTAGAAGTACTCAAGTTCTATTTAACTATTCCCAACATTTGTAGATAGCATAGGTACAGAAGAGTTCTTAGATCAAGTTTTCTCAGTGTAGCTCTGCCCGCAGCTGAGTTCTTTCGGTTAGAGGCAAAGATATGAGGCAGAATAAAGTGATAATTAAAGTTTATATAGCCAACTGCGAACCACATAACTTTGCCAAGATTTTTAAATTTAGCTCAAGTAGCAGCTGAGTTCTTTGAGTTAGTTGCAGTGATGAGGTGTTTCACAAAGAATTTATAAAACTGGTTTCAGGCATCTAACCAATTTCTGTAGCTGCAACTCAACTAGAAGTCGAGTTCATTGGGTTTAATGGAAATATATGTGGTACTCTACAAGATGTTTATGCAGATTGATTTATATATATAGATTGACGAATTAAATCTATCAGACAGCGGCTGAGTTAGTTGGTTGCGGTGGAAATATATGAGTTTCTTTAAGGAGTTTATATTAGGATATATATAGCCAACTAAGTACTATACACATATATCAATTTAGGCATTGTAATGGGTATTATAAAGAGCTTCTATAGCTATGTAAATAGGCAACTGGGCTATATTCAACTATGCCAAGTTGCATAGCTATATCACAACTCAAAGCTGAGTTCATTGGGTTAGATGGAGATACATGGTGTACTGTAAGAAGTTCACATAGGTGTTTAAAAACCATTAAAACCTAAGCAACTATGTCAAATTTCGTAGCTCCAGCTCAGCCAACAGCTGAGTTCAATGACTAAGGTTAACAGATCTCTATTCCTACCCGAGACTATCTATCTATCTATCCATCTGCTGCAACATAGACCCCCCATGTGTATTAAATGTCGCTTATCAAATTTCGTTGTCACCAATTGCCCCATTACATTAGTTTTGATAAGCAGCTAAGCAAACGCAAATAATGTAGGCGATGACAAAGTCCAACGAAAACTTCCTCTAACAGGTTATGAATTTGTTTTTTATACCCTGGGCCCATTGAAAATGGGAAATCAAGGTATAATGGTTTTGTTGGATTTATGCAACAGGCAGAAGGAGGTTTGGCAGATCCCATAAAGTATATATATTCTTGATCAGAACGACAAGAGAAATCGATTTGGTCCTGTCCGTCCGTCTGTCCGCCCGTCCGTCTGTCCGTATGCTTGAAAGCGCGTGAATGCAGAGCGACTCGGACTATGTGCGAGCAGTGCAAACGTAATTACGAGTGAGAGAGGAAGACTAGGCGGAAGAGGACTAAACATAAATATATTTGATATTTCGCTTCAGAAACTTTGTCTTTATAGAACATGGTTTTTACAAGAATTGTATAGGATCTGTAGGTGCTATCATGTAGTGAATAGATTATATCGGCTTTGTGTAATTAGATACTTGCTATTTGTCCGTCCTCCATCCTTCCATCCGTCCGCTATAAAAAATTGGAATTTGGAATATGTCGGAATATATTTGCGTATAGAAACCCCAGATAACACTATATATTATATATATAGCAACGTCTATTTGGGGGTGTGGTTCATGATCATGACAATCTGAGTCCACAATCTTAGCTCCTATATAGATTACCCAACAACAATATTGGGGGCGCGACAAATTCAAAACAACTTTATCGGACTTAATTTTTTAACCTCGTCTAGACATATAAATTATAAAGTCTGTCCATTGACACGTGCCGAATCGGACATCTTTTCTAAAAAATCCAGGGCAAAGTATTAAGATGTGGGTGTGCAACCCGGTGACAAAGTCTATAATTGCTGATAGACTAATTGGCATTCTAGCTAGACTGAGCTCTATATGATTCTGATTATGATTTTTTATATATATAACAAAGTTCAAACATATATTACCTGATTATTGATATTATAATTAATTATAAAAAATAATATGGATCGATCTAGTTTTGCTCGTTTGTTTATTCGTATTAACCCAGGGATCTCGTAAGCCACAAGAACTCAAGACATTTTCTGATTTAAAACGGAAGAATAATATCCAATTCACATATCTATATACCCTATATACCATACTAAGTACGAATTGATTATATCCTTCGTTAACTAAACTCATTTCGTAGTTGTCGATAAATACCTATATCGATTGAGTTCAGGGTATCTCTCTCCCTACCAGAATACTCTCTTTTAAGCTAATTAAGCAAAAGTCTTCATACTTCCCTCCTCATAACACCTTCAACATTTGCTCGAGCTAATCAAATTTTAATCATTTCCTTAGCATTTGCCGGATTCTACATCGTCAGAGCTTCACCTTCTGGCAGCGCTTCAACTTGTTCTTCAATCTGTCAGCGGCGGGACAAGAGCGTAATGCGGCGTTGCGCGTGCTGCACGGCGAGACGAATCGCGTGATCCAACCAGTCTTCACTGGATGAGATAGAAATACATAGGGTACTATAAGAAGGTTACATAGGTGTATAAAAACCATTAAAACCTAAGCAACTATGCCAAGTTTCGTAGCTCCAGCTCAGCCAGCAGCTGAGTTCAATGAGTAAAGGTTAACAGATCTCTATTGCTACCCGGGACTATCTATCTATCTATCCATCTGCTGAAACATAGACCCCCCATGTATATTAAATGTCGCTTATCAAATTTCGTTGTCACTAATTGCCCCATTACATTAGTTTTGATAAGCACCTGGGCAACTGAGCAAAAACAAATAATGTAGGCGATGACAAAAGCCAACGAAAGCTTCCTCTAAAAGATTATGAATTTGTTTTTTATACCCTGGGTCCATTGAAAATGGGAAATCAAGGTATAATGGTTTTGTTGGATGTATGTAACAGGCAGAAGGAGGTGTGGCAGACCCCATAAAGTACATATATTCTTGATCCGGATGACAAGAGAAAAGATTTGGCCGTCTGTCCGTCTGTTCGTCCGTCCGTCTGTTTGAAAGCACCAATCTCAGAACATATAAGAGACTTGGCATTTTTTTGTAGATCCGTGTATAGCACGCGCAGATCAAGTTTGTTTTTAATATTCGATAACTATTCAATAATTTTACACTAAATATATGCATATGAAAAAAACACAGACTCGACGGGGCTCAGGGTATACCCTAGTCGGTCACGCCCGACTAGAGTGTTGTTACTTGTTTGTATTTTGTTTTTCTTGCTTTTTCGTAAACAAAGTATGGAATTATACGTGTATAATATATGAATATAAAATATTTTGCAAACTCATTCAGTGAATCTTAGACTTTGATTCCGGGAAGGCCAGTGAAAGCGGCTTGACGACTGATCAATGGCATTTGAATATGTAAATAAACCTGAAATGATAATATATGCTTGAAATACAAAGTTTGTTGTTCCAAATTTAGAACACAGCAAATAATTTGTTTGGTATTTTATTTTATTTATTTGAACTATGGAAAATACAATTTTATATATGTTTTATTTGATGTAAGATAAGACATAATCGTATAAGATCTATAGATCTTTATATATATATTTTGAATAATATTGTGATTCTGTTAACATCTAAAGCCAACAACAAAAAATATATATATTTATATTTATATATATGGTTATATGTGTATGTACATAGATAGTTAGTTAGTCGTAGTTGTGGATATATATATATACTTATGCTGAACTCTGTTAAATCTCTGCCACATACATACACATAACGTATTTATTGCTGTCCAACTCTGTAAAAGCTCTGTTAACTTAGCTGGCTTTGATGCTACCATATATGTTCCCTGACAATTCCTTAAGCTATACTGTAATATATATATAGACATATCTATATATATATATATTCCTTTGCGAGTCCTTTGCTGCTGCTCATTTCATTTCCTTTCGTATAAGTTATATTTATATAGTGTATCTATTATTATCTTTATGTTTTTTCTTATCTCTTGGTATGTTACATTTCCCTATCTAGATTGCCTTCAATTACCTTTTGTGTTGTTATATTTTGTGCCCATATTTGATTTCTATATATATCCATCTATATACATCGCCCAACACATACTCCAAATGCCCAACCAGCTAAATGTGTTCGCGTGTTGTATATATGATATGATAAGCCTAGGCTAGTATTGATTAACATAAAATATCGTAGATATACACATATATATATATATATGTCTATATCGTATGTAGTATAGAGCATGAACAAGGGTTTCTTTCTTTCACTTAACTTAACTAACAAAATACCCTTGCAGCAGGTTACTAGAATAGTTTTTTTTATAACACGTATTTATATAGTTAACAATTGTATTCTCGATAGATCGTACTTTAGTTATGCATATGTATTTATATAGTTGGTATATTTAATATATAACTCGTATCTAACGGATCGACAGCTGTCGTAGGAACAAGCGAGGGCTTAGACATCGAATTGAATTATATAGATATATATATATATCTTTTGTAAAGCAAACATCAGGAATTTTAGGAATTTCAGGAATCTTATATAAGCGCTATAATCTTGAATTGATTCTGCGGGCGGCGAGTAAAAGGAGTAAAGGGAAATACATGAATTTGTGTTGAATTTTCTATATATAGAAGAAACTATATCATGTAGATATAGCTAGATGTGACAAATTGTCTTTTTATTATATATTTGGGAACGATTTAGAATACTTCTTGAGTTATTTTGATTAAAAACATATTTCATTTTCAGAAGTTGTATAAAGATATATGATGTATAGCAGAAATATCTATATAAACTTTAACAGATATATAAATTATATCAGAAATATCTATACAGCCTTCAAGTATTTATGAAGTGTATATATAATTAATCTTCAACAGATATAGGAAAGTTCCAAGAAATAGATATATAAAGCATGTCAGAAATATCGTACTTTTCTTCAACAGATATGGGAAATATATTAAAAATACCCATGTCAACTTCAAGAGATATATGAAGTATTTCCGGAAAAGATCTAGTTTTCGATAGATATATAAAATATATCGAAAATATGCATCTATATATCGAGAGTAGATGTATGAAAAAGGAAAATGCAGGTAACATTCAATAGATACATAGGCTATAGACTATATCAGGCATATCTTTTTAAAGATCAAATATCCCAAGTATCCAGAAGAACAGCAATCACCAGGTATATATGAAGCATCTCAGTAATATCCAAGTCAACAGATTTAGATAATTTTCTAAATCATAATCCAACCGAATCCAAGCCCACAGAACTGCATTCTAGAATCAAATCTCATATATAGGAGGAATACCTAGTATATTTAGCGATATCAACAGCATTGGAACATATTCTTAACTATATATATATATTTATATAGCTATGCAGCTAAAATCAACTTCAACAGAATCTAAGCTAGAGGCATATATGCTATCTATCTATATATATATTTATATATATATATCTTTACATAACGGACGATTGTTAGCCTTATAGGAACATTATGTGTGTGAAACGAGGAAATTCTAGACTAACCGAACGAAACTCTGCAAGGATATGAAAGCTTCGACGCGCCGAAGTTAGCTGCTGGCCGGCTTAGAGCCAGGGTATGCAGATGGTGCGGCAGACGTCGCGGCGGTGCGGCTCCAGGTGCGGCTCCTCGCCCGTGGGGCCGCCCCCACCGCCCGCACCGCTGAACTTGAAGAACGAACTCCTTCGTCAGTGCTTGCGGTGGGCCTGGGGCGAGTGCGAGCTCGAGCTGGGGCTGGGGCTGCTCTCTGCCAGCGGCTGCTGGTGCAGCGGCAACTGCTGCTGATGGTGGTGCAGCGACTGTTGCTGCTGCAGCTGCTGCTGCTGCTGTGGTGCAGCCGTCAGCGTGGAGGCGCGCGCCAGACGCTTGGGTATAACGAACGGCGGCGGCGGCTGCGGCGTGTATTGCGGCATCGTCGAGTTCGCCGACGCCTGACGCACGAAGCTGCGGCTCGGCGAGGCCTGCACCGAGCCGCTGCGCGCTATGGCGCCCGTGCGCGGCGGTATGGCCGGCGGTGGGCCGGGCGGCGGGCCGCGCAGCTTGGCCGGCGGCGAGCTGCTCTCCGTGGAGGCCTGCGAGGCGACGCGCGGCGGCAGCTGCGGCAACTGCGGACTGGGCGTGGCCAGCGCCGGCGGCAGCTTCGCCTGCGGCTGAACGGTGGACATCGTGATGCTCGGCTTCTGCATGGGCACCGTGTGGCGTATGGTGATCTGGCCCGGCTGCTGCCTGCCTGCCGTGGCAGCAACTGTTGCTGCCGTTGGCGCAGCAACTGTTGTTGCAGCTGCTGTTGCAGTTGTTGTTGCTGCTGCTGTTGCTGCTGCTGTTGCTGCTGCCGTTGCTGCTGCTGCCGCTGCGTTGCTCTTCTGCTGCTGCTGCTGATGCTTCTGCTTCTGCTGCGCGTGTATGTCCTGGATCTGCGGCGTGATGACCACCGGATTCTTCTTCTGATCCTGCCCGGCGGCCACGTAGCTGAAGACGCACAGCACCGAGTAGCAAATCTGATCCGACTGCATGACACACGTTACGTTAGTTGTCTGGCTGGTATTGTTTTAGCGGGTGGGTGGAGTGGTTGGGTGGTTGGGTGGTGGGGTAGTCGAGTGGTCGGGTGGCTCAGTGGTGTACTTATTGAGACGTGTTTAATCACAACGTGTAACAAAAACCAACGAACGCACAAACGAACCCAAAAAAAACAAAAAAAAAAAATCGTATATATATATATATATATATATATATTTAAGTATATATATATATATATGTTTGGAAAAAAGCATGCACTGGAACAATGGAATGGAACACAACAAAAATTTGTGAGCGTGAGAGAATTGACAGCAATTCGTGTACAAACTTGTTGCATGTTGTGATTCATGTTGTTGTTCATGTGGTTGTTGTGGCTGTTAGACACTCACACACACACACACACACGCACACTCAGTCACACACATACATAGGCAAGGCAATTTAGACGGATCGCACCGACTAAGACATACGCTGTTCACATTTAATGAGATTAACAGTGATTACAGAATTCTGTTTTAACTTGATTATTTAGATATTTTGTAAGCTATTCAGACTTACAAAGTGACTTACAAAGTGACTCTCAGACTGTAAGCTTAAACACCTAAATCTAGGCCTAGTCTAAAGCTAGTCTGTCTCTTGAAAACTGAGGAACTTTAACATACTCTACTTTTAGATTTAGATTCGCCGAGTCTAATAACAACTTTAACCAGTTTGACTTTTTTCAAGTTGCTGCCAAACTGTAAAATATGGCTTAGTGGGTAAAGCTCTGTGAGCTCTAAAACTGTTAGAGCAATGCGGTGATTGTCAAGCTTTAGCATAGTGTGACTATGCCATATACTATTACTCTCTCTTCAAAGACTAAACTAAAACTAAACAAAGCATGTCAAACTGTAGCATTAAGTGACTCTCAAACTGACTAGCTTGAGTAACTAACTCACTTAAAATAAAGAACAAAGTTGTTCAACTCTATAACTAATAATGATTTGCTTGTGGACTCTCAAACTGTAAGCGCTAACTAAGCAGTGATTGTCAAACTGTAAACTGTTGCCATATGAAAATACTAAATGGTATATAAAATATGGTAAATTAACACATATTAATAGCTTACAATTTTATCAGCAATTAGCACTGCTTGTCAAACTGTAAGCGGCTAGGCTGTTGACAGTGTCAAACCGTCGTTCATTCAATCTCGAATCTCAACTGCTCACAGTTTGACAAGTGCTGCTTTTCGAATCAAAAACTCTTCAATGTGAACAGCATAACGCTAAACAAAATAGGTATTAACAATTGCTATATAGATTTTATTTACAAAACGTATTTTGGTTTTTCTTTTCGACTATTTATGTTTTATGTGTTTGTTTAAATTGTTGCTGCTGCTGCGGTTGCTGTTGTTGCCGTCTCTTGTTCCATTGCCACTGTTGCCGTTGCACTCTCCGCAGCGCTTCCAGGTGCCGCCAGCGTCCGCTGCTCCTGCTTGCTGCCGTTCAGATGACAAATGTATGCAAAGCGCACGGACGTCACACGATGAAAGCTCAGCACAATTTCAGAGGCCTTTAGTTGATTTAATCGATATTTGTATATCATTTAGAATGTTTTTTTTTAATTTATCAGTTTTTAGTTTATTTATTTTTTTTTTATTTTTTTATATTTACAGAATATTAATTATCAAATTGTTTGAATTTTTTAATATAATATTTTCGGTTTTTATATTCGTTTTTGTATTTGTGTTTTTAATTTTTTTTTTAAATTTAATTTGTATTTTTTTTTCATAATTTTTATGTTTAATATTCAGTTTATAGTTTTATAATGTGTTTATTTTAAAATTATAAATATATATTTAATTTATTAATTTAAAAAATATTTTATATACATATACATTTTTTATTTTTAATTTATATTATATTTTTTTTATTTTATTGTATTTTATTTAAATACAGTCAGACAGATTTTAATTTTTTAAATATTTTTTTAAAATTTATTTTTGATTAAAATTAATTTTTTTAGTGTTTGTTTTATTTTTATTTTATTTTTATTTTATATATTTTTTTTTTTTTATTTTATAATTAAAATTTTTGTTTTAAATATAGATATTAGTTTATAGAAATAATTTTTTTTTTAATTTTCACATTTCATTCGTGGGGTTGTACAGTTGTTGCAGCGTGTGTGTTTATGTTGATGAGGTGAATGATTGGTGTGTGTTGATTGTTTGATTGATGACGTGTGATGTGATTGGATTAGTTGCAGGCATGTTTTTGTTGTTGTAGTAGTTGTTGTTGTTGTTGTTATTGTTGTTGTTGGTCGTATACATAGAAATGTTGACAAGGTAACGAAACGAAAGTGGCAGCAAAGAACGAAACGAAACGAATAGAAAATAGAAAAGGTAAGGCAAATCAAACGTAGTCATATATATAATATATATTATTGTGTTATATATACACACACACATATACAGAAGAAAATGAAAGAGTGTATGTATACCTACATATATACAAACACACATATGCGATGCGATGCGATATGATGTGGTTTCAAGTGCAAACAAGGTGCTTCAATCAAATCGATTTTGAGCAAAATTTATCAAAAATTTCATGTCTTTATATATGTATATATAGACTATACGTATATATAGAAGAGCTTTTTTTTTATCAAAATAATGGTGCTGTTTGAATGCATGTGGTGCATATATATATATATATATATTCTATATATATATATAGAGAGAGAGAGAGAAAGTGAAACTTACCATGCTTGACTGATATTTGCGCTGTATGAGATTGCGTGTCTTCGGATCTGTGGAACGAGGGGGAATTAGTGAAACAGTCAATTATACTTATCATCCGCTCCATCTACTCACTGTACTCCTCCAATACGAAGATGCCGCCCTTTTGCGTGAAACACTTGCGTATGTGATCCAAGCGCACAAAGAACTGAAATTGAGTTGGTTTTTGGGAAGAGAACACACAGAGAGATATGTGAAAATACATTTTCGAATAGGTGCCGAACCGAACAGAAAGCGGAACGAAACGTAACGTAACGGAACGCAACGAAACGAAACGAAATGCCAAAAGAAAAAGAGAAAACGAAACGAAAAACAGGGGGAAATAAACAACGGCATAGAGAAACATAGAGAGTTTCTTTTTCATTTCATTTCTTGTCGCACAGTTAGAGATTCATAATCAAGTATCGGATAGGATAAATAACAGATGCATATATATATATATAAGAAATATATATATAGATGTATAGATAAATATATATATAGATATACCGGAAGTATATATGTATATGTATATATATATATTGAGAGTGGGGGAGAGAGAGAGAGAGTTAAATTTTGTTAAGGAAAGTAAAACAGATATTTGGAGTTTGTTCTTATACTCGGTTTCAATTCATCGTGTTGTCTTGTGTTCGTGTGTAGACGTGTGTGTGTGTGTGTGGGGGTTGTTCAAGTGTGTGGGTGGTACTAACATTCAACGCAACGAAACGGAATTGAAACACAAGCTAAATGCTACGCAAGCGCATGAGCACAGGCAACGACAGGCAACGGCAAGCAGCATGCAAACAGGCAAAAGCAAACAAGCAAAAGCAAAAGCAACAGCGAGTGCCGTAGCAGCCAGCTAGTGGCAGGCAAACAGTTAGTAACAATATACACAATCAATTATACACTGGGAGAAAAACAAGTGGTCCGTACTGTATTTTCAGAGGGCAGAGTGAGAACGAAAAAAAAAAACGAATGGAAAACAAATCGAAGAAAGGAAAAGAATAAAAAAAGAAAAAGATATTTTTTGAAATAAATAAGAAACGAACGAAAGTGAAACACCTTAATATTGGGTCA
The DNA here is from genome assembly GCA_035046225.1 of Drosophila pegasa. Classification (NCBI taxonomy): domain Eukaryota; kingdom Metazoa; phylum Arthropoda; class Insecta; order Diptera; family Drosophilidae; genus Drosophila; species Drosophila pegasa. Next base: position 3,757,739 of record JAWNOD010000525.1, on the reverse strand, counting down.
ATGGAAACGAAACGATTGGAATTGGAATATCGAAATGAGAATGCAATAAAAACAAGTGAAACGATATATATATATAGATACTATATATAGTCTATATATATAAATATTGTTGTTATTGCATTTGGTTTAACAGTTCGATAAAGTTATCGATAAATATCGATTTACTAAGTTCATATAATATATTCTAAGTAGCACTTGTGAGATGGTCGTTCATAGGTTAGCTTTAGAATCGAATATATATACATAGATATACATAGATATATATATTCGATATATATATATGTATATATATAAACTAATTGGGCTGGGGGTTCAAGTATTCGAACTATTCATTTCGAATTAACTTTTTTGTTTGCACTAATACAAAGGAACTAGGCTGTGTGTGTGTGTATCGTGTGTGCGTATGTGTGTGAATTGAAAAATGATATATATAGTATTTAGATGTATGTGAATCGAATGGAAATAAAAACAGCTCTAGTGTGGGCAGCAGTTGACGCCCCGTCCTATATAGTTAGAGTTATATTTGTATATATAAAAAAAAAAAACAATAATTGAGTGAGTGGTCTTTTCTATTGTCTTAAATTGTATTTGTAATTCACAATAACAGCATGCTTTGTCTAATGGCGAACGGAACGGGCGATTCAGAATGAGAGAGCGCTAGAATCAGTTGGTTCTTAAATATATTTTTCGACTACTTTCATGTCTAGAAAGGAAAACCAAAAGAGACAAGAAATGAAACGTTTGCAAAACAAGTGAAATATTGCAGTTTCAGGAACGCAGAAATGAAACATAAAATAAAAGACAAGAGACACTGAGAGAGAGAGAGATAGTTAGAGGCAAGAGCGAGAGAGTCAGTGAGTGTTAGCTAGAGAGCAAGATTGACAGACAGAGAAAGAGAGAGAGAGAGAAACTTTGAAGTGAAGCTAACTAGAGCTTAAAATGAATATTACAATATTGAGAGAGCAAAACGAATTTGAAGTTTGCAAAACTTTAATCAAAAAGTTTTCAGTTTTTTCTTATTATCGATATTCAGATTTTTGGGAGTTTAGTTTCAAGAAGTTTTCATAAACGGTATTTTTTGGTATAAATTGAAGTTTGGGTATTTTTTTCTGTATTTTGTTGTTTATCAGCTACAACTACAATTTGCGTTTAAGACTTTTGCGTTACAACTAAAACTACACAAGCAAAAATTATAAACAGTAAAAAGATTTTTTTTAATTTTTTTTTTTTTTTTGTTAGGGAGAGTTAGGGGTAACGCTACAATTTTAGTGGTATTGTTGCAAGTTTCAAAGAGCAACCAGCAAGCGCACTTTCAACGAACGTAAAATAAATATAATCAAAGTTTTGAGTATCTTTTTTTTTGGATTTTTCATTTTTTTTATACATGACTCGAAACACGAACTAGCTAAGAATAATGTATATATAGTTATTGGAAAATATTGGAACTACATGCCGTCAAACTAGTATCTAGTGGTGCAACTCTTCGGCAAGCCGAACAAATTCTTTGGTTAACTGAGCTAACGAATTTGCAATTTGGATCGATTTAGCTGCTCATTGAGCAGTTCCCAACTAGTTTGGGATCTGTGTCTTATATAGATCTTAGCTACCAGCTACAGCTACAAACTATATATATATTTATATATGTAGTGTATATATATATAAGTATATATATATATATGTATATATGTTAGACTTTGTAGAAAATTTGTGAACAGATCTGTTTAGTAGGGCAGATAGCTCGGTGTTTATGGGTGTGTGTGTGGAGGTGTGTGAGGGTGTTTGTGTGTGTGTATGAACATTCAAGAAACTAGTGCCAACCAGAAGTCAAATAAAAACAAGAACAAACAACTAACTCCGTCAAGCCGAAGTCGAAATACCCTTGCAGACTTCAAAACTTGAAACTATTCTCTAATATTTTAGTAAAGTTTGAAAATATATCCAAACTGTCAGATTGATCACAAATTTAATACAGATAATATACTAAATTGATAATAGAACCAAGCTAAAAAGCTCAGAAAACTCTTTGAAAGTAGCTCTATCATATAGTTGTTCGACTAAGCCAGCTATGGTAAAATTCTCTAAATAAATTATATGTTAATTCAGTTCCATGGACAGACAAACAGAATAGACTCTATATACTCTCTATATGCATGTCCTCACATAGATCTATGTCTATTACTCTGCAAAGGGCACACAAAAAACATGTGAACGAGGTGTGGGCGTGGATGTGCGTGTTTGTGCAGGGGTTTGGCAAACCAGGTGGGGCATGCGCGGACTGACGTCCAGTTAGAAGGCCGTTTGACATTGAAACATGGCTCAGACTGACATTGAATCGTAGGAGTAGCAAAAATATAGATGCACCAGGCATTTGTGCTGTACAGTGTGTGAATTGAACAACAGCAAAAACAGCAAAAGTATGTTATCGTTATCGTTATCGATATCAAATTAATCGAACAGCGCATGCTGAAAACTGGTTAAGTGGCCCCACCCCCATTAAAAAAAAAACAATGTGTAGCCTGCTGAGTGTAAAGATAGACGGGTAGAGAGAAAGAGGCAGATAAAGATAGTTAGATAGAGAGAGAGAGAGAAAGAACTTAAAAATCTGTAGAGCAATGCTAGCAATCAGATATCAATATAGTTAGATATATATAAATCTTTAATGCTTGCATTAGTTCCTCAAAAATGTATTGAAATTGAAATAGAAACAAAACATAAAAGGAAATGGAAATAATGGAGAGATACATAGAGAGAGAGAGAGTTTTGTCTGGGAAAACGTGAACAAGAAGTTGTACGGCTCTGTTTCAAAAGTAACAAACAAACCAACCATCCAACCAACAGTTTCGATCACAAAATAATCTAAAAACGTAAAATCTTATAAATAATATACATAGTTCTTGATTTGTTGTATATATATTATTTAATTGGAAAATATATCAACTACAAATTGTTTGGTTCTTGAACAGTTTTATGCCATTTTTTTCAGTTTTTGTTTGGAACAGAAAAGAGGAAATGGAAACGCAAAAAGTGAGTTGAAATGTGGAAAAAAAAAACACAAATTTTTCTCTTAATTTTTTAAGGGCGGGGTTTGGGGAATTGTGGGATGAGGTAGGGCGGCGGGCGTGGGGCGTAAAGAAGAATAGTTGCTTATAAATTTAAATTCAAATATAACAAGAAATTTGTTCATTGCAATACCTCGAAATCCTTTTATCGTATACGATATATTTCAGTTCGTATTGTGAATATTCGATTCGTTTTTTATTTTGTTAAAATTTTGTTGTTTTTTTTTTTTTTTTTGTATTTTTTTATATTGATCAATTTTTGGCATGTAAGTGAGGTAGACCAATCGATTCGAATTATTCGTAACGTTTCGATTCGTAGGGAACGTGTTTGAATCAATATCAATATCCACAAATGGGAGAGCAACGGAGCAGCGTTCCACGTACGACAAAAAACATTAAACAAACAACAAAGAAAATTAAATAAAAAGAAAGTTGACAAAACGCTTTTGTTTCGTTTAATTTTAGATGATTTTTGTTTTGTTTTTTTTTTTTTAATTGAAAGTAGAATTTCTAGCGTATTTGATTTGTTTTTGTTTTGTAGCACACTAGGGAGAAACGATATGAAATGTGGTTGTTGTTGTTGTTGTGTAAAGAGTCGTAGTTTTTTTTTTATTTATATATTTTTGTCTTTTTTTTTGGCTCAATTTTTGGAATTCGGGACAATGGGTTGGGCAGCTAAATCTTAGTTATTGTTGTTGTTGCTGTTGTTGTTGTGGTTTATTATTCATACATTAAAAAAGAAAGGAGAAAGAAAAGAAAGAAGAAGAAGAAGAAGAAAAGAAAAGATCGAGAGCAAAAAATACTCGTAAAATAAATTGAGAAAGAAAATTAAATGTAGAAATTTGAGCTGTAAGAAGCTAACAAACTTTGTATACAAGAAAGAGATAGAGGGAGACTCATAGAGAGAAAAATAGAGAAGACAAGTGAAGGAAGAGAGCGAGAGAGAGAGAGAGAAAGATACAAATACCGAATATACCGAATAAATAAACAATAAAGAACACAAATCAAAGGCAAATCAGAAATAAATCAAGGAGCTCTAGAGACAAACGAAAACCGCAAATATACACAAGGACCATCTCAAAAGTGACCAGCTTTAGTATATGCACAAAAACAACTGGTATTTTGTACATACATACATATATATGTATATATACTATATATGTTAATTTACTTTACATAGGTACTTTTTTTGTTGGGGGGACGAAAGAATTTGAGGGAAATCAAATGTAGCGAGGGAAAAGTAAGACAAATTAGGTAAAGAAAAACACATAAGAAAAAGGAAAGTAAAAAGTTTAACGGTAAACGATTTGCCGACTCGCTTGCACACGCACACACACACACAGACATAGACACGTGCTCTCTCGCTTTCTTCGGCAAAGGGCATACGAAAGAGAGCTAGGCGACGGCTGTTGTTGCATATACTGTATAACAGCTTAACTGTATAACAGTGTGACAGCATAACATTATGGCAGCTATACAAGTATAGCAGCTATAATGGGATAACTGTACAGTACAGAACAGTATATGCAAATAACAATATAACAGTTTAACTGTATGCCAGTATAACTGTATATGAGCTTAGCAGTATAATTGTTATAGCAGTATAATAGTAGACGTTGTAACATTTATAATAGTAAAACAGCTTTACAGTATAACAGTTTTACAGTATAACAGTTAAATCTGTTATAACACTTGAAATAGTATAACAGCTTTACAGTATAGAAGTATAACAGCTTTACAGTATAACAGTTTTACAGTATAATAGCTACAACAGTATAATGGTTTTACAGTATAACACTTATAACAGCTTTATAGTTGAACGGCTATAACAATTATAACTGTTTTAGCATATAATATATTTTTATATATTATAAGAGTATAACAGTTACGATCATAGCTGTATAGTGCTATAAAGTATCTTTAGTTTCAGTACAGCACAATGTAATAGAAACAGTTTCGAAACACAAAACAAAAGTAAACAACTAAACAGCGAAAAATAAGGAATGAACAGGTGATTCGAAAATACATTCACACCACGATTTCTCAATTAGGAGCCTGAATATACAAAAAAAAAAACTCTTATAATATTTATATATAGCACTTTCAAGTAGATAAACTCTTTTTTTTTAGATTATTGTTTGTAAAAATTGTTGTGTTTCTCTTATTTTTTTATTATCAAAAATTGTACACATTACAAAAAAGTAGCGAAAAGATTTTGAGAAAAAATTTGATGACAATGAAGAAGACTTATCTGATATCGCTCGAGACGGAATATAAAGAGAAAAAACTAAAGCAAGTTAAAAAAATAAATAAATAAATAAATAAATGAAACAAAAAATAATAAAAGATAATGCCCAGATTAATGAATATAGTAAGCATAATCATAAGATGATGTTAGCAAATGTATCGAATCGATTAGAATAATAATTAAATAAGGTAGAGAGAGTATAATGAATATAGCATTCAGTACATTCACTAGCACAATATATGGATTATATGATATATGGTTGTATTTTTTTTATTATTATTATTTTGATTAGTATTGCTTAGTCCGATCGAAAGGGGTTTCGATATTAATTGATTGTTGCTCTTTTTCGCATTTACATATGCATTAGACAAGTAAATATATATATATATAGGAGGTCGAGAGAAAATAAAAACAAAGAAAGTAAAAGGAAAATAAACCGAAACATGAGAGAGTTACGAAATGTAATAAGTAGGAGTAAATGGAAATATATATATATATATATATATATATATATATATAAATATATATATAAATATAGATATATTTTTTTATATTCGATAATTGTTAGGGGGTTAGACTGGGGTTTGAGGATGAATGAAATAGAAAATTATAGAAACAAATCCCAGGAAACTACATATTCAAACTGCGACAGGTATACACATACATGTATATGTATATATATTTTCATAGTGAATTGTGGGAAAGTCGGGCGGATAGGTTTAAAGAGATGTCAGGGCGAAAGCCTACGAAACAATTGACAAACTCGGCATATCGTCCAGTTATAATGCCCAAGTAACTTAATACAAAATCTCAGTTAGGCCTGACTTATGCTAGATATTATCCTATTTGTGATAGTTAAAAATCATAATGCAAAATATTGAGAAGGTCCTTGTACTATACAAAAGAAGAAACGAAGAGAAATAAAAAGGAAATGACAAATAAGAAATTAGAGAACAAACTAAGAGACCAAAGCGAAACAAGGAAACCATAGACAGAGTTGATAAAACGAAGACGGAAATGAAAATGTAAACGAAAAGAATAATGAAATTAAAAATAGAAATGAGAATGAAAACGAAAATCAAAATCAATAATCGCCCAAAATGTGAATACTTAGTATTTTAGTATGTATATTCTTTATATAGAATTTGTACTGTACTTTCTCTTATTGTCGTATGTTCATCAAAAAATATATATATACCGTTTTTATATGTATCAGTCGTATATATAGAGAAGTTATAGACGCACATTGGGGACATTTTTGGTTTATTGGGAAGTTTTTTTCTGGTACTTTTTTTTGTATTTTTGGTACTTTTGGGGCAAGAGGCAAATGGTGGTCGACAACACCAACTGCCGGGCATAACGAATATATATATATATATATATATTTGTATGTATATATAGATATTGGATATACATAGTTAGGATAATACATATATGTATGTAAATGTCTGTAGTTATATGTTAAGAGCTGAGAGAGAGAGAGACAGACAGCGAGAGCGAGAGGGAGAGTGTGACTCCGAAATTTTTCGTAATGAATTCGATTTGTTTTACTTTGTCTGGGCTTTTGATTAGATGTTAGTATGTGTCTATTATATTGGGATCGGGATAGTCGGGATCTGGGTCGAGGCTTTACGTATTTCAGGTAGATTTGATGCTTATATGTTTATGGTTTTGTTTTTATATAGATGCAGAGAGTTGTACACAAAACGAGTATTTTTAGAGAGCGGCGAGGTATATGTATATGTGTGTGTGTGTAAGTGTCTGTGTATGTGTGTGTGTGTGTGTGTGTATGTGTGTTTATGTCTACAGGTGTGCGTGTGCGTGTGTGTACTTAAGAGAGAGACAGCGACACTTACCTTGCTGTTGGAGAACAACAAACCGACACCCTCGAGACAGACCTGCAGCAGTCCACCCTCGCCCGTATTCATATCCTGCACAGGAAACTCACCGCCCAGCTCAGGGACATTTGTGGGCGTGCCGCCGCGTTCCATGGCCTCCTTGATGCAATTATACAGCTCCTTGCACTGTCATATTAAACAGTTCACATAATTGATATAGATATATTATATGATACTGGCAATATGACCCACCTTGCGTGTATAGTATTTGTGGAGCTGCGTCTGGCCGCCGTTGCGGCGCCACAGACAGAGCAGCTTGGTCTTGGGGGAGTAGGTCATATTGACCAGCCGCTCGTACCACCAACGCTCCACAATTGTGCCATCCACGGAGCGCAACACCAAGCCATCGTCGCGCACCTCCATGAAGCGCAACGGACCATTCACATCGATGCCCTGATGCACGGTAAAGCTCTGACGATGCAGCAGCCGTGAGCCCAAAGGCTTCAGATCAATATCGTTGCCATTCTACAAAGAGATTCGACGAGTATTAAAGTAGAACCTATCTACCCGCTTTTACTTAGTTAATGAAGTAGCAACATACCAGATTGTTGATCTGATCGACCACATTGTGCACCTCCTGCGAGTAGACCAAGCCGATGTGACTCTTGCCCAGGAGGCGGCGTATTTTGCGTCTGATCTCATCCTTGGACACATTCAGCATCACCAAGATGGCGGTCAGATTGTAGAGCATGGTGCTCAGCAGGCGATCCTCATCGTGCTCAAGACGCTTGCGTTCCGACTCACTTAGTGACTTATAGCGCTCCATCATTTCAATAGGTCCCTGAATGGAGTGACAATAATATGAATTTGATTTGAAGATCTCTCTCTCCAAAGACTGTCTCACCTGATCCATGCCGATCATATCGCGCTCCTGACTGACCGCATCCAAGAAGGCATCCTCCCAGAACTGCATTTGATTCCAGAGATTAAGCCGATCCTTGCCCAGCAGTCCCTCGAAGAGATAAACCCGCGGACTATCTGGCGATGGCGAGGACGAGGTATTTATCAAATGTCCGCCCGTATAGCGAAAGCCGGCGCTAAGCGTCGACTTGCCCGACCACAAGTTTCCGGTGCTCTTTTTCGAGTCCTTCGACGTGGTGGTCTGTGAAAGAGCAGCGTTCAAAGCGAGCGTGTTAAATGCAAATCTAAGGTCAAGAGAGAGGCCAACTTAATCGTATATTGATGGACGATGCAGGTCTTGAGCCAAAAGGTGAGACAACAACAGCTACAACAAGTTGATAAGTGCGTTCCATATGCTATGTGGTTGGGACTTGGGTTGAGACGGGTTGAACGAATCGATTGAATTATTATCGACTAATCGATCGAGCGATTAATCAAACGGGACATCCATCTGTGTACTTACATTTTCGTATTCGGTGTCTGAGACTGTGGAACGGCAGCTGGATGGCATGCGAACGCTCAAACTGCCAGCTGGTAACAGATCACTGACTACGGATAGCGCGCCCGTGGAGCCAGCAGCCTACGAATTACGATATACATATGTTTATATATAAGTTGATGCGAGGTACGTATATACAGTATACGATATACGATATACGTACATATATGCGATATACGTTAAACGTTATGCGGAATATGATATACGTTATGCATTATACACTATTCGACATACGATACATCATATGCGATATACGGTATACGATATACGATACACAATATATTGTATGCGACATACGATACACATTACTCGTCATACTATATGTGATATACGATATAAGATATAAGTTATAGGATATTCGATATATGATATAAAATATAAGACATTCGATATACGATATACAGTATACATTCAACCATATAGTAATTATACGTTGTACGATTGACGATATGCGATTATTTGTAGCCGACATTGAACATTGATTTGAGTATTGAGGCGTAGCCAGATTATGCGACTACACATATTGACAATATACTGATAAGCTCTTAATACGATATATAGTTAGACAACGATTACGATAACGATAGCAATAGCGATGCACGATATTGGCGCTGATACACTGAATGGACGTGGGCATGGGGCGTAACTATGATGGAGCAATTGACTAATTATGCGAATACAGGTATATATGTAATATAAATATATATTATGGGGGGAGTAGGGCATATCGGAATATATATACTTAAGCGCTACCACTCACATCTGAATCGAACGAGGTGAGCATATTCTTCAAGGCACTTCTCTTCTGCGACAACATATCCTTGAACATCTCCGTTGTCGACTGCCCATCTTGGCTATCAGCCGAGGACAGACGACGCGCCGCAGCTGTTGATTGTGAGGTCGGAAGTGCTGTATGCGTTGAGCTCTTGCGCGACTCCTGCGGCGAGGCCCACTCACTGCCCAGCCCCGAATGGGAGCCGTTGGGGCTGCTCGGCGAACGTAGATTCTCACGACTGCCCATGGGGCTGGCCGCATGACTCGACAGCAAACTGGATGACATATCGCTGCCCTCATTAATCTCTTTACTCCAGTAGTGCGTGTGCGCCACCTCCATTAGCTGGAACACTGACGCCATGCCACCGAGTCCAAAGTTGCTGAATGTCACATCAAGGCCTCCGGCAATGGCTTGCACACACTTCAGCATGCCCTTCCACACGGGCTTGGTGACACACTATGGGAAATAGGAAGGAGACAATTACTTATTAGAGTCGGCTATTGGAAAGGGATCTGAATAAAATGGTCCCTAGTCTGGAAGCCTTCAAATCTCACACTCATTCACTCACAACTTATAGATTCACTCTTATGTATAGAAGTTTAGTAAGATTCTCTAGTCTCAGAGCCTTGCGTATACTTACCACATCATCAATATGATCGTCGGGTGCAATTTTCTTGTCCAGAGTCTTATTAAGCTTGCTAAGCACCAGCGTGCGATAGGACTCATCCTCCATCAGTTTCTTGAAGCGATTCAGCTTTAGCCAACCTATGCCCTCGCCCGCCAGCACCTGGGTGGTGACATCCTTGAGGAATGACTGATTCTCGGCGTTACTGTGCGAACGCTCTTGATTCTGTTGACGCGTTAGGTCCTCCTGCGTTTGCCGAGGGCCTGCATGCTTAATAAGCGGCGTACGCTCGACGAGACCTTTGCGACTGGGGAAAGGATCGAAATTGATGCCCGCCTTGTTCTTAGGTGAGGACACATTTGTCGGCTTGTGCTGCATGGTCGTCTGCTTCTGTTGGTTCTCTGTGGGGGGACAAGACTATATGAGCTGGGGCTTAATTAGTTTACAGTAAAGACTTACTCTTTCCAAACATGCCCGAGAACATGGTTGTTGTGGAGGAGGCCAGGCCATTAAAGTCGGTGCCAATGGAGGAAAAGAAATTGTTGCCTCCGCCGGCTTGCTGCACCTGCTTCTGTGTCGCCAGCTGTGAGTTGGGCATGGCTTGAGCATTGCCTGCAGCTGCAGCTCCTTGACCATGCTCCTCGATCTTGATGATGCCCTTCTTGGTGGCCGCCTCTTTGGCCGTCTTGGTTAGGTCACCCAAAGTAGACTTGCCCACATAGGTGAGATCTTCCAAGGTATTTTTGCTAACGCCAGCCGCCTGCTTTGATACCTCCAGCGCCTGCTTGGAGGCCTCACCAGCCGCCTTCTTCGCATGCAGCGTAAACTGTGGACAGCACAGCAAATCAATTTAGTCATAGATCAATTTAAATACTTGAAGAGCAAGCGATTACTTGAGAGCTACTACGAAACAACAGCGCAGAGTGCAGGTTAATGGCAGCCAAGGCAACTAACTACTCGGGATGAGATTATATCGGTTAGCTACAAGGGCTTTCAGGATGGTCAGTTAGCTGATGGCATCAGCTAACTATTTGCTACAGTTCATTATAGGCAGCTGTAAGGCAGTAGCTGTAAGGCTATTCTTTATAGCTTTAATCGTATAGTTAATATTCTATAAAAGCTCATATCATATCTAAGCATCATATCTTTTGAGCAATCAGTAAAGTCTTTCACGCCGTTAGTTAGGCAATTCGTCAGTTAGTCAGTCAGTCAAGGAGTCGATCAGGCAATCAACCACACAGGCAATCAGTCAGGTAAGACCGTAACTAACATGAGCTAGACTGTGAGTGCTTTAGGCATGGACATGAGCTTAGATGTTATCAATGCGATTATCGTGTGTGTGTTAGTGTGTGTGGGTGTGTGTGTGTTTGCTTGTTAAATGAAAGCCGTGTATGGGTTATGTGACTGAGAGTGGCTGAGTACCAACCTTTTCGAAGGTGTGTCGCATTTTGTCATCTAGATCTTCGTCCTGTGCATGCTATACTTAGTTATACATTCGTTAACATGAAGTAGACACAAAGAGCGTGCGATTTGGATTTATATTTGGATATCGATGGCAAACGCAGCGTTTGCATTTGCATTTAATCAAATACCATTTATCACATGGTCAAATAGATGAACAACAAAGAGCACAACAACACATTGAGTCCCACAATGGATGCACAATACAGAAATCGACCAGAAAATCTCTAGGCATTCAACTCACCTTGTCCACGTGGGCGAGCAGACCCTCCTGGCTGCTCTGGCGCGTCGTCTCGCGCACCAGCTCCTTGGCGTGCGAGGCAAAGTTCTCGAACAGCGAACTCTGCGAACTCTGGCGACCCGGACTACTGGAACTGGAACCTGAGCTCCCTGTACGGGCCAATATATTGCTAACACTCGGCTGCTTGACGGGCGGTGTGAGCGGTGGCTGAAAGAGAAATGTTTTGAGTTAATTAAGTTCTATTAAGTTCTCAAAGTCTAAGGATTTTATTTCCCTCTCTCTCTCTCTCTTACCGGTATCTTTTTCTCCGTGCGCTCCACATCGCTGGTATTGCGCTGCAATTTATTGCTGGCTATGCTCTTGCCGGTCACCGTTGAGGTTGTATCCGACTCAGCCTCCAGGCTGGCCATCTTGATGGTCGCCTCGAGCCGCATAGCCAGTGGTGTGGCCAGCTCAAAGGCGCCCGTTGCAGCCGGCGCCGCTGGCTGCTGGCCCGTCTTGGGCTGGAAGTCAAACTCCGAGTCGCGATTAAAACTGGGCGAACTAAGGTCCGAGCGGCTAGATGAGGAAGAAACTGGTGAATCGGCTCGCTCCTCGTCGCCCTTGCTCTTCGCAGGTAAGGCCAAGCCCTCCGGATACTGTAGCTTGCTGGGCGGATGATAAACGAGAGCTGGATCCAGATTGGAGGACAGTGTTTGCGGCACGACATGTGGTCGATTATAGGAGCCGAAAACGTCGTGTAGACTGGGCGACAGATCGGAGGACGCCATCTCGGAGACAAAATCACTTAAAGAACTATACGAGGAGCTGCTGCTATCGGCCCCCTCCGAATCCGAGCCACTCTCATCCGTGGGCAGGCACTCGAGCTGCTTGAGTGAGCGCAACGCACCGTTCAAGGAGCTGCCGTCATCCCACACGGAGAATCGTATTGGAGTTAGGGAGTGGGCGAACCACTTGGGCTTATCGCCCACCTGCATGGGATCCATGACGCCCGTCTGCACACGCAGGAAGGCAACATTTGTGGGGGTTAGCGACCATTCCGCCAGGAACTCAACGGCCTGCGTGCGTGCAAACTGATTGAGGAAGAGCGAGGCACGTGGACGTGAGCGCAGAAAGCTGTTGATTTGGAAGGCGACAACGGGCCGAGGATATAGGCGCAGCGTGCGCGTATGTTCCGCGAAATTCGCCAACGTATTTTGGGCATTGAAGAAGCGAACCATTGCGACACGTGTGGCCACATCCACAGAGTCAACATCGGTGCCATAGACAAAGGGATTCAGCGCTGGCGAATTCATTGGACTCGGCTGGCGGGACAACATGGCGCCCTGGGCAGACACCGAATTACGCTGGCTGGCATGGGCGGAGTGCGGAGGCGTCTGCAACGGCAAACGCACTTGGGAAACCCTAAAAAAGACGAGCATGAATAAATGTATAGAGAAGAACTCTATAGATATAAATATTTGAATGGCTTACCCCAATAGCGGCGGCTCCTGTAAACTATCCCGCACCGAGGGCAGCAGCTGCTGTGAGGAGACAGCCTGATTGGAAGCTGTCATCGATGTCAAGGCCTATGACGAGTAATCATAATAGTCAATTTAGTGAGCTCAACTAAGCCAACAGGATAGTAGTAGACTGCAACTTCAAAATGGCTAACTATAAGAGGGGTTACAGCGAAGGGTAGGGTAGGGCCTTTGGGATTAACTAATTACAAGATTTATCTATATATATATACATACATATAGCGAGTGGGTATTACAATTTAACTTAGGTCTGAAGAAGCATGCACACATAAGAAGACAGAAACAAAGACTCAAGAGAGTCAGAGAAACGAGAGAATGAGACTTTATAGCGCCTAGTTATAATGAAGCTCAGATCAAAGCTCAATAATAGAGAACATTTTAGAAACATTTGTAGAAGAAAGTACGAGTATATAGGTATATAGGTGTATATGGATATTTCTTGAAAATAAATCAGTTAAATTGAATCTTCAAATAAAAATAGTAAAATTTGGGGAAAAGCTACAAATCAAAGATCAAAGTGCCAATATACTCAAGGTGAATTGAAATAATATCTAGAAATATCCATATATGACTCTATGATTATATCAAACATTGGTTAGGGTTGCGAAAGAATTACGTTTCTTAGGAATATATATTTCCCTTTTCGGTATAAAATATGACTGTATGCATGCATTTGTATTATATGTATATCGATTAGATTTAGGTCTTGTTTTTAGTATAATACAACAATCCACAGGAGTATTATATATATTTTTAGTATTATATATGTACAGAACGCTTGTAATTCAAATGTTAAGTATGTAAATGATAAAATGTTAAAAAAAAAACGTAAAAATGTTATTTAACATATGTGAACGATATTTACACCAAGTCCAGCTTCATCCATAAGTAGCATAGCCTGCGGTAGTAGTAGTAGTAGTTGTTGTTGTTGTTGTAGTAGTTGTTGTTGTTGTTGTGATCAAGTTTAACAAATTCGTATAACAGATAATGCATGAATGTTAGAAGTAGAGTAGTACAGCGTATTAGCGAAGTAAAAGCCACAAAACGATAGAGACAAATACAGAGTGGTCGGGAGGAAGAGAGAGACAAAGAGAGAGAGAGAGAGAGAGAGAAAGAAAGATAGAAATTGAGAGAAAGAGACAGTGAGAGAGAGAGAGAAAAAGACGGAGATGGGAATAAATGTTGTAAGTAAATGTAAAAGTATAAGAAAAGATAAAGACAAGTAATGTTCAAATCATATAGATGGACTTCTCTGTAAGTGTAACTCCAAGGCGATATAGACAAGTATTATATATATATATATGTTAAGTTATATGTATAGAGCACAATCATACAAAATCGGGTAGAAGAGGCGAAAAAAATTTAATATTACAGTCAATCAACGATTTGAACCGTTGAACAATCGATACGCGATCTATGCTTCATACAAATCGCATATCGATAACATATAGACGATCAAAGCGTTTTCCATATCAAGATATACACTTAAATATAGTGTATGACATGATAAGGTATATATATAATAGGTTTCAGCACATGTGCAAGTTTGAAAGAGTGTGTTAACAATCAGATAAGTAAATAACAGAGCTCTCTAGTCGCAAATGCGTGACTAGCAAATACCCTGTACCCAAATAGATAGAGAATATTTATATATACACTTTAAGATTTGTATGTACTTATACACGACACGGATTAGGCATATCAATATATTTAAATATATATAACAACTTACATAGACCCTGTACATAAGGTATATAAACAGATTCAGATGATATATTAAGAATGTATATATGTATATATATCATATATATACAACTTTAGGGACAATTTGTATGGGCACAGGGCTTTCACATATATATTAACATAAATCCAATCGAAAGACCTTTTCTTATCCATTTGCTTAGTTGAGTTATTCAAAAATCATGCACGACTTAGTTGTCAGTTTTCAGTACCCCGGCCC
Source organism: Drosophila pegasa (assembly GCA_035046225.1). Taxonomy (NCBI): domain Eukaryota; kingdom Metazoa; phylum Arthropoda; class Insecta; order Diptera; family Drosophilidae; genus Drosophila; species Drosophila pegasa. The sequence goes on along the minus strand of JAWNOD010000525.1, from coordinate 3,742,553 downwards.
CAAAATCAGATCAAATGCATAACTAACTTTAGAAATTTTGTTTGTGGTTCTGTTTCTTTTCATCGGGAATTTCGATTTTCACGACTTCAAGCCAAAAAAAAAAAAAGAACGAAACAAAGCAAAGTAATAGTAGAGCAAACCAAAGAGCAAAACTAGTTACAGTTAGAGTTAATTATGTCCAGATTCAGAGTTGCCACCATGTCTACAGAAGAGGCGACATCTCTCCGAAATGCAGAATGCAGACGAAAGCTCTCCAACTGCTTGGATCCACGCTTGGATCAGCTGGTAGTGTACAGCTCCGTACTGGAGCATTTGCTGCAACAGAAGCGCCACTACGAAAAGGAGCGCGACGTCGAGCAGGTGCGCCTCGAGAGATTCAAGTGCGAGGGTGCCAAAGATAATCGCATTCGCGTGCAAATGCAGGTGGTAAAAAAGGTGCAGGGCATGCTCCCAGATATTGTCTACAAGTTGCGCAACGAGTACGACAAGTTCGAGCGCTTTCTGCATAGAGAGAAGGGACTCCGACACATTAATCTGCCTCTATATGATAAAGGTCTGCAGTTACTTAAAGTCTGCAAGAAGAATCTAGAGCAGACTCTATAGACATGGTGTCACTCCCACACACACACGCACACACACACACATCCTCCACACACAGACATATAGAAGTACGTAATTGTCGCAAAAAATTTAATTGATGTCCAGATCCCCAACCAACCATATGGATAAGCGTGACTAGAAATTCCAATGAATTTCATTAGATCCATCCGTCCTGCCCAAATGGGGACTTACCTGTTTCAGATGATTCTTCAGTATTGTGCCCTCCGGCTCGGGCAATGGAGGTATCTCGTCATAGCCGCCCGTTGGTGGCGTCAGCTTGGTCGAATCCAAATCCACAACCCATATATCGTCGGGCAGCCTACAAGTGGAAGGATTACTAATGTGCTCGATCTGGATACCGGATACTATGCAACTCTATTAGCGACTATCGGAACCACCAGGTATTGTCGGGTACTACCAGGCATAAGCAGGCTTTACCAGGCAGTACCGGGCACTTCCTGTCCCTAATGGACATCATCGACTATAGCGGACGTTACAAGGTACTGCCGAGTACTATCAGGCCAGATTTGACCGTTCGCTACTCGGATTAGCGCGCTGCGCCAGACATTACCGGGCACTACCCGGTATCGCCAGCTATAGCAACCACCAGCGGGCACTATTATCCTCCGACCTTACCAATCACTATCGGCGCTACCGACACACCCAAGCACTTACCTGAAATTCTTTTTATAGATGAGAAAAGAGGCTGGCACACCGATGACAAAGGGCGTGGGCGCGAGCAACAACTGCTCGGCACAGCTGAGACAAGTGGGCAGCAACGGTATAACCGGGAACATATACTCCAACGGATATAGCATAGTTACGAACGCCATCACCGACATGGAGAGTGCATTATAGTCGCGCGATTGGAATAGCACCTTATTCTCCAGCATAATCAGCGTCCACACCTTCAGACACGTCTCCACGCCGAGCAATTCCAATGGCAAGTGCAACGGAAAATCAACGAGCGAAAAGCGTGTGTGATCCGGCAACGCGAACAGCAACGGTTCGTGAACAGTGGGCGACAGCACCTCCACCTATGAAACAATTCAATTAGATAACAATAACTGTTAAAACAAACAATTGCTCCCAAACAGATATTATTTGTCAGAAATAGAGAAACTACCACATTCCAATTTCCTCGTTTGTTTAATGGATTGAAATATCTATCTATGCCTTTAGATTAAAGCAAGAAATCTATGTTTCTTTTCTACTAAATGAGCAAACTCTATATAGATAGAGTTCTATTCAAATTTAACTCATATCGGCTCAAGACGTGATTGCCATCTATTTCAAGCTTCGCTCTATGGCTTTTCAGATAGATAGTTCAAGCCGACGGATGACTCAGCTTTTTGTTGTCCCAATCGGAAAACATTCCAACCCATGTCTAATGCTTATTAAAACTCTGACTATAACTTTGATAATTACCTCGACACGCGTAGAGCCTGGCACCGGCACCGGCGTGGAGAGTAGACGTAAGATCCACGTCTCGATCTCGCGCACATCGTGCAGCACAATGGAGGGTGTCGCCTCGCTGACATGTCCCGTTAGCACCGTCCACACATTGTCCCGATTGAGTTTCTGTGAGGCGCCGACGCGCTTCGGCGACGACGACTCGTTGCAGGCATCGATGAGCTTCTTCAAGATGAAGAGACACTCGCGAAAGGTGGTGAAGAACGGATGATGCGATATGATGCAGAGCGACGTTAGCGACTGATTGCGCAGTTTTGCGCGTTTACGCGACGCCCGTGGCGACGGCGAATGACTGCCACCCGATTCTGAGTCCGCCGAGGGCGCCATCAGGCCCAATTTGGGCACTGAGGCGGCTGGATGATGGTGCGAATGGAGACGCAACTGGTCAGAGTCGCGACGCGAGGTCAGTTCACGATCCGAATCACTGGGCGCTACGTTACTTCTGTAGTCGCTAGAAGTAGTTAAGAGGCCGTAACTATTATGGAAGTGGTTTGAAAATCGGTTAGATCATAAAAGCCAAAAGCGTATCATAGCCAACCAGCATTAGCAGCAGCGCCCCGCTGCCTGCCTGCCTGCGCTGCACACACACACTTGCCTGCTAAACGCCGAGTCGGAGCTGCGCTCCATGCTCTTCCGCCACGACTCACGCCGGAAGGCGGATGAACGCCGCCCACGCCCACCGCCACTGGCGCCGCCCCCAGCGCCATGGCCACCACCGGCTCCATTGCCAGCGGCGCCGCCACGCTCAGCGCCCGCCGTCGACGTCCGCTCGATGGGCCTGTAGAAGTTGACACAGATGCCATAGCGCGTCTTGCCCGAATCCTTGTCCGTCAGCGCAAACACAAACGAGGTCATGTCGCGTATGGCGGAGCCAGTGCGTCGCGGCCCCACGCTGGTGCAGCCCTCCGGCTGGCAAAAGTAGACCATGTCCAGTGGCAGCGGAAAGTCGGCGTGATCCGATGGCGGATAACGACGCAGCAAATCGGGCACCTGATTGAGAAGATATACAGAATATATAAAGCAGAATGCTAGGGGGTATTTCTACGGAGAACCTATTTTAAATTCTTAGCTATTCAAGAACTTGCATATCGAATTTCATATTGATTATTATCGATTTTAATGAGTGTGTCACGAGCTCTCTATTCCCTATAATCTATCGGTTATTCTCTATCCTCTATTATTATAAATTATCCAATATCCATTACCTTTATCCTTTATCAGTTATCCTTTATCCTTTATCCTCTATTCTCTATCCTCTATCCTCTATCCTCTATCCTCTATCCTCTATCCTCAATCCTCTATCCTCTATCCTCTATCCTCTATCATCTATCCTCTATCCTCTATCCTCTATCCTCTATTCTCAATCCTCTATCCTCTATCCTCTATCCTCTATCCTCTATCCTCTATCCTCTATCCTCTATCCTCTATCCTCTATCCTCTATACTCTATCCTCTATCCTCTATCCTCTATCCTCTATCCTCTATCCTCTATACTCTATCCTCTATCCTCTATACTCTATCCTCTATCCTCTATCCTCTATCCTCTATCCTCTATCCTCAATCCTCAATCCTCAATCCTCTATCCTCTATCCTCTATCCTATATCCCCCACCCTCTACTCTCTAATTTTCCGGAAAACTATAAGCTATAAGATACAATAGCCGCAGTCTATATATATATACATATATCGCCTATAGTGCATACCAATTGAGTGTGGCTAAGAAAGCAATTAGGTATCTAAGAAGGGCAACAAATTGGTATGCATATCTGTTAAGCTCTTCGAGATTTGATTGAAATAGGCCCTCGACTTCAATAAAAATAAAAGCGCAATATTTGCTCGAGGTCACACATGAAATTAGTCTGCGTAAATAAACGGCAGACATTCGTGTCTTCCCTTGATTTTGATGGAGTACATACATATAGACTCTATCAATAGCCTGCATTACGTTAACATTATGATATTCTAATGAGTGTACAGGGTATAATAAGTCATAATTTATGCACCCTTGGCAGCAGTCATAATCAAGAGACTCACCTGCACCGGCGGCGCCTTGCTGCCCTGCATGCCCTTGGGCATTGGCGGCGTTGTGTGGGCACCCACGATGGCCATGTAGTCGACGAGGCGCGGGCATAATGAGGCACGTTGTTGATCCGACATTTTCGGTATACTCGCTACACGCTACCCTTGCTCGTTGCGATTCTGCAAATAGAAAGTGCGAGAGGTGAGGAAGTTGTGAGATGAAATCAGAGATAAACAGCGTCAGTAATTAGAGGGAGCAAAGAAAGCGTAGCGCCAGCAAGGTCGACATCCATTAGCCGCACCATCGTAATCAAGTTAAGCTCCACACACAAGGCTGCCTTTCACTAAGCCCCAAATTAAATTTACCGCCCAACACAAGCGCATGTCAGCAATTACAGCTCAAAAGCAAGCTCCACGCCGTAGCAGGATGTCTCTATGTAGCCTGTCCTTGAGCGCGAATGTGGGGCATGCAAAACAAAATGTGTTGCCTCAAATGAAAGCCCGCTTAATATTCATTAATATTAATATTCAGCTGAAAATCATTTATTCAGCTAAAAATTACCTCAAGTTTCAAATTTATAAATTTCTCACTCTTTCATTTAGCATTAGAAATGCGATATTTCGCTTGATATAAAACCAAAACCATTAACAAGTTAAAGCTCTGTGAACTTTGAGTTTCATAAGCAAATTCATAATTTTTAACCAAAATTTAAGTAGCGTTAAAACTGTCTCTTAACTGACTCTGTGCTGCCATAAAAGCCAGCATCATGCCAGGCATGGCTTCCTGGCTATGCATAGATTGCTGAGGACTGAGCTAAGAATCGTTACCGTTAAAACACGGAATTTTAGCAAAATACTATACGTTGAATTGGTGAAAAATAAACTGTGAAACACTTCAAAAGGATAATGATGCAAGGCTTTCTGATGCTCTTCTAGACTTTGACAACAGTTCAAGGTTTTAAAGAAGACTTCACAGGTAGCAACAAATGTGGGGGGAAACACCAAGAACAACTATAGCTGAAGCTGACTCAACACCTGACTAACAAGACATGAAACTTTGCTATCCTTCCCCAAGGACAACAAGCGTTGCTATTGGTATTCATATTACTATTATTAGTGTAAGTAAAAGTATTATTATTAGTATAAATATTAGTATTATTATTGGTATAAATATTAGTATTATAATTAGTATAAATATTAGTATTATTATTAGTGTAAATATTAGTATTATTATTAGTATTAGTACTAGTATTTATATTTAGTTTTGGCATTTATAATTATTATTGATCATCATCATTGTCATTATATGTATTGCCCTTATCATTATGTCTATCATCAATACCATGACCATTATTATTATAATCACCATTATCATTATAATCATCATTAGCATCATCAACATTTTCATAATCATTTATCATTTAAATTGTTGGTTTTACAGTTAAAAAAGTAGAAGAACGTCAACTAATGGTAATGATAACAGTGATGATAATGCAAATGCATCACTATTATCATTACCCTTTGTTAATAAACGTCCTGCATTTAACCAGATAATCTTCTCTTTAAACTGTAAAGCCAACTGTTCAGCAGGAAAAGTCAATATCCGTAAAACCTATCCGCTGCATTCACTTAAGTTGTTTGAAGTTTTAAGTGCTTCTCAGCTGTAAAGCATTCAATTAAATCTCGTATAATTACAGTGCGAAAGCCAGCGAAGGCGGGAAATTGAAAACCGCCGGCTCGACATTTCCCCCCCAATTACTACATCGACAGATGTGACTTTAATTAATAACGTAATGCAAGGCGATACTTAAATTGTAATAAACGACAGAGCGAGAGAGGGATAGGGAGGGCGAAAGAAAGAGAGAGAGAGAGAGAGAGAGAGAGAGGTTGGCAGCAGACAGATAAATGTGCGTCAATTGGGTTTCCGAGCAAATTGAAAATGGAAAACTTTGAGGCGCAAAGCCTGGCGAAAGCCAAAGGAAATGAATTTCTGATTGCTCTAAGCCCGCACGAGTTTGACCTATTGCATTTGCGAAGCCTTCAAGTGGGTCGGGTGGCTGCTTGCTGAAAGTTAAGCTAAGCGAAGTCTTGCCCCAGCTGCTCGTGTGGCAAAGGTCAGTGCAGTTGCGTGGGATCCATTATGTGAGCCGCGGCATCATAAAAATGCAAGCCGAACTCTGCCTTTGGGATTTTCTACTTGATTTTTTATTATTATTTTCACTTTATTTTTATGTAAGCCACAAAAGCAACGACCTGCAGGTGGGCAGGTCAAGCCAATCAGTCCCCCAGGAGCAGTCACATCAAGTCAGTGGCCTGCTAATGACCTTGCCCCATAGAGGTGGGGCCACTGCAGTAGCTCTGCATGGCTAGGTAGGCGAACGTGCCGGCCACAACTAAAGCTGAAGCTAAAAAGCAAAAGAACAAATAAAATTTCAAAGCGCAAATTGCAAATTGGCAATCGCATTGACGTCAGTGGCAGATTGAGCCATGCTCCCGCCAAATGAGCAATGAGCAATGCGAAATTGCAAATTGAATGGAGAAAAATGTGAAATGTGAAGGAACAAAGCAAAAGCAAAAGCAAAAGCAAAAGTTGTGGCATGCAAATGCCGCAGCTCAGCTCGAGAACTATGTGACTTTGATGACTGGCATGACAGGAAAATTCATTTGACATGATTGGCATTCAAGTCAGTCCAAGGGAAAGATAGAGACAGGCAAATGAAGAGAGAGGAAGATGGAGCGAGGAAGAGCAAAGAACGTGTGGCAGAGAATAAGGCCTTGAGCGATGCTTGACAAGCCCAGCACAGTCTCAAGGACAGCTCACGCCACATTTTGTAAAGCGCTTCTAGCTAAAACTAATTGTAAACAAAGTCACTAGACTGCTGAATACCCTACAAAGCAGCTTTTCTGTAGCTGCAGCTCTAAGCTATTGCAGATTCATATTTTAAATGACAAACTAGGTAGATGCCTAGATAAGATCTGCTGCCAATCAAATGTCTTACCAAATCAAACAAAGAAGCTTAAGCCATCAGCAAAGAGATGAAAGTAGCTTAAGCTATATGGAAAGGAAAGAGAGAAACTTAAGCAACATAACAAAGAAACTTATGCAATATGAAAAGGGAAGCTTGGGCAATCTACAACTAGAGAAGCTTAGGAAAAGAAAGAAACTTTAGAAAGAAGAAAAAGATAAGATGCAATAAGGAAAGAAGAGGAACAAACTTAAGCAACCATGAAAAGAGAAGAGATAAGCTTAAGCAATGCAGAAAGAGAAGATTAAGTTAGTAGAAGATAAGATATAAGCTAAGCTAAGATATAAGCTATAAGAAATATAAACAGAAAAGAAACAAGCTTTATATGTATTGAAATAAAAAAGAGAGAAGCTTAAGAAATATAAACAGAAAAGAAAGAAGCTTCAGCTATATTGAAAAAAAAAAGGGAGTAAATTAAGAAATATAGGAAGGGAAGCTGGAAGCTTGTGTAATATTTAAAGATAAGCAATATGGAACTATGACTGTTGCAAAACGAAGAGGAAAAGTTAAGCCTAAGCTCAAGCAAGGTGAAAACAGGAGAGAGAAGCTTAGGCTTAACAGTGCATTATAAATTCATAGCATCGAAACGCGCCTGCTAATGTAAAGCAAAATATGTAAAATTGTTTAGCTTCGAGCTGTGCGAGCCACTAGTTAAGGTCGCAAATCGATGGCTTTTATAACTCTGCCCACGCGAATACTTTGTGCTACTATTTTTATGCTTCATCGGAACGCAGATGCCTGTGCGTTGCCCGGTTGGCTGTTGGGCAACTTTATTATGCAGCATGTTTTATGCACTCTCAAGGATTATCTGCTCTGAGTTAGAGGGGGCGCTGGGTGCGCTGGGGGCGTAAGGAGGTCGGGAGAAATGTAGGGTGTTGTCGAGTTGAAGGCTAACTGCGTGTTAGCCTTGCAGCTGACAATTTTCATTACTGCGCACAGTTTTTATGTTGCAGCACAAGGCCACACGGAGACGACCCTCGCTCTGTGTGGGCGGATGCGTTGCAAATAAAAATAAGAAAGCCGCAAATGTCGTGGCACATGTCAGGGCTAATCATGTCAAGGCTACAGTTTCTCTCTCTCTTACCCTCTCTTATGGCGAATCGTGCTGAGCGGCACTTAGCAAAGGCATTGCTGTGGGATTGCAGCTGCAACATTCGCACACATAGACCCCAGCGCCAGCGCCAGCTTCAGATGCCACATACCGCACGCCACTTGCCACTTGCCACATGCCACATGCCACTCGCCAGTTGGTCGTCAATTGTCTTTAATGGACACAGACTCCGCGTCTGGCTGGAAGCACAACGCCAACGCGTTTCAAGTGCTGGCGTCATCAAGGACTCTCGCCAATTGTTGTCCCCACAACAACGAGCCATCCCCCAGTCGAACGTTAAAAATAGCCCGCAGCAAAACTGTCATTAACCAAATAAGAAAAATATAAATAAAAAAAACACGCTCCTATGAAATCATCATCTTCATCTCATACAAACGAAGACAAAATGGATAAAAATGAATAAAATGGGGAAAACGTAACCAACTCCCGATAAAGCCCACGCAATTGAAACATATTTGCCGAGGCTAAAAGGGTTTCTCTCGCCGATGTTGCCAATTAGCTATTGTTAGACAAGTTCGCCCCTCCAACAAAGTGGGCAAATGAGAATGCACGACTATCAAATGACCGGTAAAAGCTGAGACATACAGAAACTATATTACATAATATTTATAGGTAGATATATATAGACTCTACATTGTAGTTTACTCTCCAACTCCAATAGGCTTAAAGATATGCATCACATAACCTTTTACCATAAATCGATATTTATCAATACAAAAAAAAAAAAACAATTATTCCTAGCTACACATGAAATTTCTCTACTCACTTTAACCTTTTATTACACAAACTTTCGACACATGCCCATTAGAAGGGCCCTTCTACGGCTTATTTTGGGGGCGAGTTGTCCTTAGTCAATATAATAGCGATCTAATCTAAGCCGCACTTGTTTTCCCATCATCAATATTTAATGGGTTGACAAAATAAATAATTTCCCCAATAAAACTTTGAGGTAATCTGGGTCAGACTGCTCAAAAATTAATCCTGACCTAAATCAAGTCAAGCTAAATTGCTTCCATTTCACTATGATTAGAGGCGAAGTAAGGGTCAAGCACATGTTGATTGAATAGGAAGTACTCGACTAGAAGATACCCTGAACCTTTGTTCCCATTAGCTAATAAGCTATACCAATCATTCCACGCTACTAAGAATTCCCTCAGGGTTCATTTTCCATATTCGAATCATATTTATGGTTCCCGGAATTATATATTTAAAGTGCTAATGAACAAAGCAAAGTTGAAGTGTGTGAAAAGTTCGCAAGCTTCTTAAAGTCTTGCCGTACTTTTCCATTCGCCGTGTTGCATAAGCCATCAAAATTAAGAGCACAGCTCTGAAAAGAGGAAACAAACACAGAAAAACAAGAAACAAGAAACAGGAAGAAGAAGAACGATTGCAACAATAACGACAATCTGACAAAAACATATTCAGGCTGCCAGCGAAACGGAAATGACAAACAAGAAACCCAGGAAAAGCAGGAAAAGCTGGGAAAAGCGGAACGAGCGAGAAGAGTGGGCAACAAAGAAAGAAACGGGAAATATGTCACAATAAGCTAGACAATAAAGCTCAAATGCAAGCAACTGGGCACAAAGAAGACGGCGAAAGGTAGGCGGCAAGTGAGGTAGATACCACAAATATTCTAACAAATTAGAAAAACTTTAAACTCGTATTCGAACAAGACAACATTTGCTTTAAAGACTTATTTTTGAAGAGTAATATATCTACTATGTTGAGCTACTATTTCTACTATATAATTATAATACTGATATTTTAAACTGTCCTACAGAACTGGTATATCTGTCACTGTATATATATATATATATATATATATATATATATATATATATATATATATATATATACATTTATGTATTTGTTATCTCTCACTCTGTCTATTTTTGCTTCTCTCTTTTTTTGTTATAGCTCGCTCTCTCTCTCTCTCTCTCTCTCTCTTTCTCTATCTATACCTTATTCTTCCTCTCTTTCTCCTTCTCTCCCTCAATCTTTCACTCTTCCCATCTCCTTTATTTCTATATCGCTCTTATCTCTATCCCTCTACATCTTTCTCTATATCTCTATCCATATTTCCTTCTCTCTCTCTTTACCTCTATCTATCTCTTGCCTATTGTCTCTCCCTTTCTCTCATTATCTATGTATCTCTGTCCATCTCTCCTTCTTTCTCTCTGTTTCTGCCTCTTTGTATCCTTCTCTATATCTTTCAGTCTGTCTCAATCTATCTCTCTCTATCTCTTTGGATCTCTATCTCTCTCCATCTTTCTCAATCTATCTTTATCTATATATCTATCTACGATATCCATCTATCTGTCTCTTCCCTCTCTTCTCTCTGTCTCTCTGTCTCAATCTCTATCTATCTTTCTATCTCTATATATTCCTCCTCCCTCTTTATATTTCTCCATACCTCTCCTCTCTCTCTCCCTCTCTCTTCTAGCTAGCTAGCCTGACTCGTATGCAGAGTATTCGAATTCGCCGTGTTTCTTGTTCACTTTCTTTGGCTTTGTCCGTTCCTTTGTGCCTTTGTGTCTCTGGCTGTTTGTTCGTTCGTTCGTTTTGTGGCCTCAGTGCAGCACAAAAGTATACTACGTTAAATCAGCTGCACGGCAAATCCTTTAAGAGCTGGACGAATGGAAACTCCGTCTTCTGCCCTCCTCCTCGCTCCCTTTCCGTGTCTCCTGCTACGGCTCGCTGGGCCACTTACTTATGAACTCGAGTGTTGAGGCAACGTCTCTCGGGCGTTGCTATTTCAATTAATTTGACGCTATGCGTCTTGCTTTACATACATATGTATGTATGTGTGTGCGTGTGTGTGTGTGTGTGTATGAGTATGTGGTGCCTGGGGCCTGGGGCCTGTCGAGTGGTGTGAATGACTTGTTGTTGTTGCTGTTGGTGCCTCGCACGTGCCCAGTTGTTGGTTGTTGGGGCATAAAATCGATAAAAGGCTCGGCAATTGCATTGCGTTATGCTAGCTAATGGTCAAAGACAAACAGTGCGAAAGAGACAGAGAAAGAAGCGCGAAGAGTCAGAGGCAGCTGAAAAGGCAAAAGCAATGGAGCAGCCACATCATCAAGGCCACAAAATGTGACAGTCAAGCTGCCAAATCTTATCGCGCGCGCACATACACACACACACACACACATACATACACAAATGTAACAAGCGCGAAATGTGCGATGAGCAATTTCAATTAATGCAAAATGAGCAACAAAACAACAAAATGCCACATAAAAAATTCATTGGAAATTAAGTAAAGCCAAAGCCAGAGCCAGAGGCAGAGGCAGTGGCAGAGGCAAAAGAAAAACAAACACAATCAAAAGCAAACACACACGCACACAGAAATGCCCGCATTTAAAGCAAATTGCGCTCAAAACTGTGCTACAAGCGAGAAAGAAGAGAAGCGAAGCATAGCGTAAAAGCAAAAACAAAATGAACGTCGCTGCGCCGCCAGCTGGGACTTCCAGAAATACGCGACGCAGCTGAGGTGGGTTGACAAGGCAAGAGTAACAATGACACACACACACACGTACGTACGCACAGCAGGCGTACTCACTCACACACGTTGGCACGCTCGTAGCGGGCGTTCGCGTACGCAACAAGGTCACTGGAAAAATCGTTAAGCAGCAGCAGAAGCAGCAGCAGCAGTAATAACAGCAATGACAACAACAGCAGCCGCAGCAGCAGCAGCAGCAGCAATGAATGTGTCGATACCTAAGCATTGTTGCTATTGTATTAGTATACACACACGCACACAAATGCGATACGATTAGCTTAAAAAAACATAGCACAGTTATGGCTCTGTCTTACTTACCAGTTCGTCAGGCAATTGTTGGTCGCACAGAGTTTAATGCGTCAACATTTTTTTTTTAGTACAATTGTTGCGCTACTTGGACGCAATGAGTGTATAACAGTAAGTCACACGCCGTACAAAATGTTAGTTAACAATGTAAAAAAAAAAAACAGCAACAACAACAGTAACAAAAAGGCGCGTTTCACGTTGACAGATTAACTGTAATTTATTTGGTACTATTCTTTTTCTTTCCACGGTCAGCGCTTTGCTCAACTGCAGGCGATTTCCAATTGCCGTGTCAACGTCTGGGCTGCGCGCTGTTCGTGGTACAACTGATTACTGTGACTAATAAGCATCCAGGACGCGGCGCCCATTGTGTGTGTGTGAGAGAGAGCGCTCAGGCATGTGTGGTGGCATGTGGTGGATTGTGGTGAGTAGTGGTGGGCCTGTGTTGAACCGCATGTTGAAATTCCTATAACATTGCCTGCCTGGAAATGCCATGCGCTCCAGTCAGACACTTTTCGCTTAGCCACTTTTCCTCCTTCTTCTACTTCTTCTTCACTTTTTTTTTCTGTAGCTCATTTGTATGCCGCACTTGTTGGATTCCGCTTCCAGGCACTGCGCATGACTGCTGCCAGCCACGTGCGTTCCAATGCAAAAACAACGCCAATTAAGCTCGCTGTGTGTGCGTGTGTGCGTGACTTTGCGCGTGTTGTTGGAATCGAGCGAAAATAGCTGCTAAAAAAAAAGAAAGCAAAGCCACATAAATGTGTATAAGTGTGTGTGTGTGCGTATGTGTTTTACGCTCTATAGTAATATATCACATTTTTATGTAGATAAACAAAATATATATTTTAGTGCCTGCAGCAACTAATTGCTGTTGGCTGTTAAGCGCCATGGAACTATCAGCATTAAATTTGGCTGTGCAATTAGCTGTATCTAGCTATAAAATGGCTAACAGCGATGGCTTTTTGGCCAATGCATACAATCTAGCTATAAAGCTAGCAATTCAAGCTAAAACAAGTAAGAAAACTCTAGTCGGGCGTGACCGACTAGGGGATACCCTGAGCCCCGTCGAATCTGTGTTTTTCATAGAATTTGGGGGAAATTGGAGCCGGTATCCAAAATATAAAAAAATTCAAAATTGCATTAAATACATTTAAAATATAAAATTTGGTGTCTCTAGCTTAAAAGATGGGCGAGATAGAATTTTTTAACTTAATTCCGATTTTTGTTTTTAATCGATAACAATTGATTGGGAATAGTTATAGATTTTTTAAAACAAACTCGATCTGCGCGTGCTATAAATGGACCTACAAAAAAATTTCAAGTCTCTAGCTCTTATACGGGCTGAAATCGGCGCGTTCAAACATACGGACAGACGGATGGACGGACGGACGAATAGACGGACAGGGCCAAATCGATTTCTCTTGTCGTCCTGATATCCTGATTTCCCATTTTCAATGGGCCAGGGTATAAAAATGGCTAAAATTGACATGCAAATTCTTGAATGTTTTTATTTTGACAACCATTTACAACATTTATATATATATATAAGTATATATATTTAAAATACACAATTTACAGTTGGACTGTGTAACAATTGAATTGAAGGGGGTTGGGTGGGGAGTGGGGGTGGGGTGGGGATTGGTGTTGGTGTTGGGGTTGGGAGTTGTTTTTACTTGGCCAGCCAAGTGCGCGACGAGCTTAAAGCTAAAGAGGAGCTCGCATGGGCGGCGTCCGCTATAAATGCACATTCTGATGGGGGGGTAGTTGGGGGGGGTGCGTCACATGGCGGCCATAAGGCACTGAAAATAGCTGCAAAGGTTTTTGCTTTCTTTCTTTCATCTTCTTCTTCTTTCTTTGTAAATAAATGCAAGAGAACAGCCTTAACGGTTGATCGCTGGAAGCCTGGCGAGGCGTGGCAGGCCGGGCTTAGTGGAGCAAAAAGAGCGCCGGCTGCTCCAGGTGCTGCTTCCAGACATTGGAGAAGCTGGCCATGGTGACGCCATCGATGACCCGATGATCCGCCGACCAGCTGACGCTCATGATGTGCGCCTTGACCACCTCGTCCTTGTCGTTGAAGCGCGGCACCGCCTTGGTGCGTCCCATGGCGCCAATGGCCACCTGGGGCGCCATGATGCAGGGATGCGTGTACGTGCCGCCCACCTGGAGGTGCGAGAGAGATAGGTAGAGATGGAATTCGATTCAGGGACGGGAATCACTCACGACGCCAATGTTGGAGAGGGAGAAGGTGCCGTCGGCAAAGTCCGCCGGGCTGAGGGAGCCGGTGCGTCCGCGCTCCACGAGCGCATTCAGATCCTTGGCTATCTGGATGATGCTCTTCGCCTGGCAGTCCTTGATGTTGGGCACCACCAGGCCCTGGGGCGTGTCGATAGCCACGCTAATGTTGTGCACGCCCTTGTAGATGATCGACTCGCTGGCCAGATCCAGCGAGCTGTTCACAATCGGGTACTTGGCCAGGGCGATGCTGGCGGCCTTGATGCAGAACGGCATGAAGGTCAGCTTGGGCACGCCCTGCTCCTGGGCAGCCGGCTGCAGCTGGCTCCGGAACTTGACCAGGTTCGACATGTCGATCTCATCGCTGTACGCAAAGTGCGGAATTTTCTGTTCAGGGAAAAGAGAAATATTGAAATATATAAAAAATTAGGCAAAATTTAGCATATCTAAAGCGTATAAAGAGCAAACCCCAAATATCGATATTTATCGATTTGTGTATTTACTGCCATAGATTCAAGTGCAGACAATGCATAATTGATGGGGATCAATGTCTTTGTGGCTGTAGTGCTTAGAGCTTGAGAGATGATAGTAAAAATATAAAAACTAAGCAATCGATATTTATCGATTTCGTTCAAGTGTGAAAATAAGTAATATAAAAGTTAAAATTCATCTAGGTATGATGATATTATGAGTGCTTCAAATTACAATTTTTAAATAAAATAAAATGTTTAAGTCAAATACAATTTGAATTTATTTTTTTATATCAAAATCGATATTTATCGATTTCGTTCAAGTGTGAAAATAAGTAATATAAAAGTTAAAATTCTTCTAGGTATGATTTATAAGGGCTTTAAATTACTATTTTTTAAATCAGTTTAAAAGTTCTAAATAAAAATAAAATTTGAATTTTTTATCAGAATCGATATTTATCGATTTCGTTAAAATGTGAAAATAACTAATGCAAAGGTTGAAATTTATTACTTTATGATTTATGGGGGTTTCAAATTACTATTTTTAAATCAAATAAAATTTTTAAATCAAATAACCCATTGAAAATGGAAATTCAGGGTATAATGGTTATTTTTTCATCCGAATCGATACTTATCGATTTCACTAAAACGTGAAAATAAGTAATTAAAAAGTTCAAATGTTTTCCTTCAAATTGCTATTGTTAAACCAAATAACAATTGACTTTTTTTAAATCAAATAAAATGTTACTATTTCTCTTTTATCAGAATCGATATTTATCGATTCAAGGAAATGTGAAAATGTGAGAGTTTTAGAATATAAGTTCGTGTTTTTTTTGCTGCAAATAATTAAATGGAATTAACATTCTTTAGCAAAATATATATGTATATGTATATCTCAATGATACTGTCAAATAAATGATGCAATCGATAAATCGATGATCGATAAATATGGAAGTTAACACATATTAAGCTAAAATTGCACTGACTGGGTAGATGCTCTAACTTTAGGTTTGCATCACTAGCCAAGTCTGATTTAGACTTACTGCCAAAATGATCAATTCTACAATCGATAAATATCGATAAATGATTGATTTCATGAAAATGTGAACCTTGGTGCAATATAGGTATCAAATAATCCCAAAACTTTCGCCTTGAATGGACGTTACTCACGAGTGATTCCGTCATGGACTTGAGCATGGCCTTGCGCACGCCCTTGAGCTGCTCCACGCGATCCGCTGGCGCCGGCACTAGCGGCGCGGCAGCTGGGGCCGGCTTGGCTGGAGTGTTGCTGGGATGGGGCACATTGGTGCCGGGAGGCACTTGGCCCAAATACTCGAGCACGTCGCCCTTGAGCACGCGTCCATTCTTGCCCGTGGGCGGCACCTCGGCGAGATTCACTTTGTGCTCCTTGGCCAGGCGGCGAACGGCGGGCGTGGCGGGCGTTATCTGGCGACCAGCTGGCGCTGCTGCCGCTGCCGCTGCTCCTCCTGCAGCTGCCTCACACGCAGCTCCTTTGCTGGACGGCGCATCACTATCGCTGCTGCTGCTGCTGGCATCGTCTTCGTCCTCCTCCGCATCCTCCACCTCAAACTCGAGCAGCGGCTTGCCCACCAGCGCGAGCTCATCGATGCTGTGATAGATGCGCGTGATCTTGCCGTCGTAGCGGCTGGTGATGGTCACCGACGCCTTGTCCGACTGCACCTCGCACAGATTGTCGAACTGCTCGACGGTGTCGCCCACCTTGACGAACCACTCCTTGACCGTCACCTCGCGGATGCCCTCGCCGATGTCGCTCAGATTGAAGGCGACCTTCTTCTCCAGGCGCGGCGTCAGGTGCAGGCAGCGCGACACCTGAAAGAGTCAGAGGACAGAGCCCAGAGTTATTCAAATGCTATACAAAATTTCAAATATCAAATTCCACGTTTCAATACAAAGTGCAAATTAAGCGGAATAGCGCAAGGGCATGACATGCCTGACTAGCAAATACCCTGTAGGCATATATATATAAATGTTTTTTATATAAATGATAGCAAATCGATATTTATCGATATTGATTTTAGTTAGAAATATGTAGAATATGTTAATTAATATTTGTATATATATATATCTACATATATTTTTCAATTTATATATATATTTATATTATTCCGAATGGAACTAAATAATATATATATATGTTTTTTTTTAATTATGCTCAATATATATATATATATATATATATATATATATATATATATATATATATATATATATATATATATATATATATATATATTTATATTTATTTTAACTGCATATATATTTGTTATATATGTGGAGCATAATTAAAAAAAAAAAAAATAATATATATATATATATATATATATATATATATATATATATATATATATATATATATATATATATTATATATTATTTTTTTTTTATATTATGCACCACATATATAACAAATATATATGCAGCTAAAATATATATAAAATATACACATTTATACAAATTTCCCTCAGCACGTTGCAAACCCTTGCACACAGGCCATATACCCGCCGGGCGCAGCTACTCCAATTGATTGGGCACATCGAATGGTAAAGGCGAGCAGGCATGCGCCCCCTTTCGGCATTAATGCGACAACAGCAAAACAAATCGTGTGCGCGTTCTCCCTCTGGCTCGCGCTCGCTCTGTCGCACCTGTTGCGCATGCTGGTGCGTGCGAAGCATGCTATTGCGCTCGCACGCACACAGGCAACGGGGGCCACTTGTTGTTGTTGTTGTGCCAATTCGATTGCATAACAGAACATCGCAGAACTTCGCGACTTTCTCGCCTGTCGGCGCTTTGGCATCGCCGCAGGCGACAGAAAAAGCGCATTTAATTATGTTTAATTTGTCTCAACTTACAGCGAATGGCATCGAGCGTTGGCAGTTCTTGAGCAGCCACAGAGTGCTGCCATTTCGTAGCAAATGTGTCGCCATGGCCAATGTGGTGAATGTTTTCTTCTTGTTTTACCTTGGAATGGCCTATAATTGTTCTAGAACTGGTGAATTTGGTCTTTAATTTGCTATCAATTCCACTGTAAATACCTCTAAATGCTGCAAAACGTGCGAGTCGACGCGTGAAAGCCACTCAGCTGCCCCTAATGATCGCCCTTATCAAGCGAACTTCTGGCCGCGAGTTTGTTTTGCATTTGCCAGCTGTTTGCCAGGTGGAGCTGATCGTCGCGATGGCGCCACCTAGCGGTATAGCGTATTGCAAATGCCCAACATCGATAGGCGCTGCGAATAACAATTGAAGTGTTATCGTAATTGACGCCATCTAGCGGCTGACTACTGGTGCTGAATCAGTGCTGCCACTATGATAATTGTTTAGCAAAAAAAAGCTAAAAATTGAAGGAGAAAAGAATTAACGAAAAAAATTAAATAAAGTCGGGTTAAGAGTTTATAATGTATAAGGAGATACAAAAGCCAATATTAATAAGTAAAGTACACTTATTTTATAGCTAAATATAATAAAGTTGTTCTTTATTTTTATATAACTATTTATTCGAGATAGGCAATAGGAAAGACTACATTAAATATATTTTGTTATGGAACTACATGATTAAATTTATGTATTAAAAACAATTTCAATACAAATATGGCTAAAAAGCTGCAAAATCTGACCTTCATTAAGGCACGGAAAATGGCTTGACTTCATTTATTAATTTAAAACAATTCCAATACAAATATGGCCAAAAATCTGAAAAATCTGTTCTCTTCACTAATACAGTGATGCGCTCTCGCTATATGGCTAAATGCGCAACACTGAAAATTTGTTCAAGCTAAACAGCTGTTCGCCACGCTGACGCCCTCTAGCGGCACTAGTCGAGCTATCGATAACAAACAAAAACAACGTGCTCAGCGAGATGGCAAGACGCAAACATTTCTTTAAAAAAAAATAAATAAATAAATAAAATTCTTTAAATTGCAGACGAATTTACGCAAGGAGCTGGAGAAATGCAAACACCCCAACAGCCGCAAGACAAAGGCGCTGGGCAAGAAGGCGCGCCGCCAGAACAACAAGCACAAGGCGCGCCTCGGCCATGCGATCAAGAGCAACCTGATGGGCGAGCGTCTGAGCTGGTTCCTCGGCCACATCGATGAGGGGCGCACGACGCCGCTGACTCCGCAGGAATTTGAGGAGCTCATCGCGCTCTATCTGCAGCGCTTCGACGAGGAACTGCAGCAAATAGCGCTGAAGCAGTCGATAGGCAAGCATCGCGCCCAGCAGCACGCGGCGCGCCAGGATGTCATCAAGATCACGCTGGACAGGGAGCGCAGCGAGTACGAGAGCGGCGGCATGGGTGAGAGCTGGACATAGGAATACCTTATATATACATATATATTGAAATTTATCATCAAATGCAGAATTGCTTAACCTGTGCGATCCGGCCAAGTGGAAAATGCTGCACGATTGGGACGGCAGCGCGTTGAGCGTGCAGCACCTGAAGCTGGATCTGGTCTCACACAACATGCTGCGGCGGCTGCAGCAGCCAACGGCGGCCAGCACCAGCGCCGCACCCATGGAAACACTCTAAAAGCCCATTTTATTATAAATTATAAACGAAATTTGAATAAATATTTAGTTAACATTAGAGATGGCAGTAATTGTCGTGCGTGCACATATCGATAACAGTTGCGATAGTTCGACCGTTGCGATAGCTGTGCTGCCAGTATTAGCTGCAAGAAAGCTACATACATAAGTACTATCAATAGTTAATACAAATTGCCTAAATTTGCATTATATGCCTAATTTATATATATAATAAAATCTCAGCTACACTTGCTAAAAAAACAGCCTAAATTTCCCTCACTATAACATTGCAATTGCTTTCAATATTTTGACTGTAAAACAGCTGAGCGAGCAACTCTGTTGAGCACGTGTACTAAAACGCAACCTATCGATAGGCAACTGAGCAGCTGTTTGATGTGCCTGTGTGCCTGTCTGTGCGTGTGTGTGTGTGAACTTGAAATTTGTTATTCGTGTGAATTGTGGTGAAATAAAGTGCAGAGAAATTTGAAAATTTAGGTAAGTTTCATTACATAAACAAATGCCAGCGCAGGCAGGCACAAGTGCAGCCCCCACTCACACCAAGATCCACTCATAGAAGAAACCTCACACACAATGGGCAGCAGTTCATCGAAGGGAGTCGGAGTCGTGGAGACCGCCGCCGCAACGACGGCGTCTGATGCAGCCGTCGCTGCCGCCGGCGCCGGCGGGGACAAGCCCAAGTGCAAGGCCTGCTGTGCCTGTCCCGAGACGAAGCGCGCACGTGACCAGTGGTAAGTGGAAGCGCGCCGCTGATGACGCAACAGAATCTAATCAATTTGCCATTTGCCATTTGGCAGCATCGTGGAGAACGGCGAGGAGAACTGCACGAAGCTGATCGAGGCGCACAAGCAATGCATGCGGGACGCTGGCTTCAACATTTAAGGGCCGGCGGGCGCTCCTTGCCCCCTGTGGCGCGATAACTTAAATTAATATCTCCCCCTTTTTTTTTCGTTTGTTATATCTCAAGCTAATTATAGTTAATTTAATTAAAAACAAGCCAAAATTTGTTGAAACCAAACGCAAATTTCGCTTTCAATATCTGTGACGTCAGAGATTATCGCGCTTTTTCCAGGTGGTTCCACGCAACTACAACCAGTTCGCTGAAATGAACCAGTGTCGGTTTATGATTTGTTTACACCGCAAAAGCTAAGTCTGGCAAGGTCGCGCTTAGCTGTGCTGCAGCCCTAACGTCACAAGCTCAAGCGCTGCTCAATTTTTGCTCAACTTCATTTTCCCGTTTCGAGCAAAATACTATAAATAGCGCACGCTGCAGTTGTGACGTCACAAACTACACCTAACTTGCGCAGCAGCTGTGACGTCATAAAACACACTGTAAAAGCTAAGCGTGGTGCTAGCAATGTGCAAGGTCGCGCATAGCTGTGCTGCAGCCCTAACGTCACAGTCTCAACCGCGGCTCAGCTTCATTTTCCCGTTTCGAGCAAAATACTATAAATAGAGAATGATGCAGTTGTGACGTCACAAACTTCACCTAACTTGCGCAGCAGCTGTGTCGTCATAAAAGCTAAGCGTGTCGCTAGCAATATGCAAGGTCGCGCATAGCTGTGCTGCAGCCCTAACGTCAGCTTCGAGCGCGGCTCAGCTTCATTTTCCCGTTTCGAGTAAAATACTATAAATAGCACATGCTGCAGCTGTGACTTCACAAGCTCCACCTAGCTTAATTGCGCAGCAGCTGTGACGTCTTAAAACACACACAAACAGCTCAAATGTTACCTTTTATTACGTTAACACCTGCAAGTTCTATAAAAAAAAACACTTAAAGCTCTGCAACCCTAAAACTATTTGTGCTGCCCTGGCCAATATGTGACGTTGTGACGTCATTGAGCGCCACTTTTGAAATGCCAAACGCAGCAGCAGCAGCTCGCTCAGATGAAGCGCAATGTGCGCAGAGCCACGACGGCGGCCATGTAGAAGGTAATCAGCAGCATCGTGGCAAAGGCCAAAATGCGCGCCGGCTGCGGCACTGGAAACAGTGCATAGACGAGCGTGTGGACAATGCGTGCAACGGCGGCCACGCGGAACAGATTGCAGGCCACCAGGGGACTGGGGTCGGTGCACACATAGATCAGGGCCATGATGAAGTACGGCAAAATGTTCTCCATGTCATTGCGATGCGCTCTAGAGAGAGAGGGGGGAGAGAGCGCAAGGCAAAGTTATTAAACTCCCAAATTTGACCAATTTTCATGCTTACCTTCGCACGCGCTCCACGTGCGGATCATCGAACTGCACTTCAATGTTCTTGAAGAACAGATCCTCTTCGTTGGGAAAGACCTGAAAGGTGGCGGCAGGCAAATGGAATTAATGGAAGGTATTCACTGGAAGGCCAACTAACCACTTCCACTTAGTTTAATGGCGTGCAAGCGAGCGAAAGAGTGGGCGGGGGAAGAGGGAAGGCAAAGAACAACAGTTAAAAATAAACGAGCGAATGAGAAGGCCAATTTAGCAAAATCTTGTCAAACTGCTCAAGCATGCATATGTATGTATGTATATGCAAGCATGTGTATGCATTAATATATACATTTTTATAATTTATACATCTTGTTTTTAGTTTAGTGTTTAATGCGTAATTGCAGCTGCTATTTATAGCAACAACATGGATGAACGAAGGAGCAGCAAGAGTGCAAATGAAATGGGTCCCATACACGACACATGCGATGGATGGACTGTGAATAGCGCGCAGTGCAAGAGAGAGCGAAAGTATAAGGAGCTGAGGTGCCATACACGACATATTCGATGGATTGTGAATGGCGACGGCGAAAGTAAATATAAATGACTGAGGTCCCACACACGACATATTCGATGAATTGTGAATGATGGGCGCCAAAGTATCAAATACTGGGGTCCCATACACTACATATGCGATTGATGGACTGCGAATGGCGACAGCGAAAGTAAATATAAGTGGCTGGGGTCCCATACACCGCACATTACATATACGATTATGTCAAGCATGCAGGATTTACCTTGCGCCGCACCGCCAGCGGCACTAGACCCAGCAGCTGTCAAAATTCCAAATGCAGTATGAGCTGAGCTGTGTCTATGTGTGCGTGTGTGCGTGTGCGTGTCCTCGACTCACCTTGTAGCGGAAGCGCTGCAGCGCCGTCAGCAGCGACATGAGCAGCATCTTCACCACCAGCACGGTGGCCCAAAAGAGATAGCAACAGAAGACGGGATTCTCCAGTGTGAGCAGCTGCTCCACATGCATCGTGGCGTTGAACATGGCGAGCTTTTGTTTTTTCGCGATCTGTGCGGCTGAAGCGAACTTGGGCGAGTGATCCAAAGCGGAGTTCCAGTTCCAGTTCCAAGCGGCGCAGCAGCAACTGGCCAAACTGGTTCCGAGCTACGTGTGTGTGTGTGTGTATGTGTGTGTGTGTGTGTGCGACTAGAGCGGCTAGTGACTAGGTGACTAGGCAAAACATAAAATGTATCTTCCTCTCCCTCTCCCCTCCTCCCTCCTTCTCTCTTCCATTTAGATATATTTGATGGAACAGATGAGCACATAGATCGCCTCGAAGCACACAATGCCGAACGTAATGAAGAAGCAGAGGGCGCGCGTCGGCTGCGGCAGCGGCAGCACCGCATAGACCAACGTGTGCAGCAGCCGAGCGCTGGCGCCGATGCGTATCAGCAGCTTAGCGGTCAGGGGGTGCGGGTTGCAGGTCACATAGGCCAGGGACATGAGCAAAAAGGGCAGCACGTTCTCCAAATCGTTGCGATGGGCGCTAGAGCAAGAGAGAGGGGGTAGAGAGAGTGAAGAGAAGAGAGAGTAAGTAAAAGCTTGCATAAGCAAAAGGGGCTCACACACGACTTTTATGCGTATAATAAATATATATATAATATAATTTATATATGACATAATTTATTTTGTTTATATTTAAATATGTATAATATAAATTTGTGTATATATATATAAATATACAAATATGTATATATATATGCTTGCATTGCACTCAATTTAATGGCAAAGCTCTTTCGCTGACGTGTGTGGGACACGCTTAGCAAACTGCAAGGCGAGAGTGAAAGTGCGTGGCCCACACACGACATATTAGCAAGAGCACAGCAATTTCTTGAAATTAAATGGAATTTCGGGTTAATTTAAAAGATATTAATTTAGGCGGGATAATAATGAAAATAAATGATTTAATTAAATCAAAAAAAGGAGCTTAGCACACATTCGCCAGCTCATATGATGTTTGAGTGGCCTTGCAGTGTGACGTCACATATGAGAGTGTGTGGGACACGTAAGCGCGTTTGATTGCAATTTGCAATTTGATGTTTTTTTCTTTCGGTTTTTTTGCACTCACCGACGCACTCGCTCCACATTGGGATCGTTGAAGCGCACATCCGTGCAGCGGCCCACGCGCAGATCCTCCGGATTGGCGAAGCTCTTTGTCTTGATGCGCTGCCGCGCCGTCAGCAGAGCCATGAGGAGCATCTTCAGGATGAGCAGACTGCTCCAGAAGAGATAGCAGCAAAAGACAGGATTCGCCTTGCTCAGCAGTGGAGCGGCGGCAGCGGCAGCGGCGGACATGTTTTCGTTCTCCATCTTCGACTCGAACTGAACCGTAATGTGCCGT
The DNA here is from genome assembly GCA_035046225.1 of Drosophila pegasa. Classification (NCBI taxonomy): domain Eukaryota; kingdom Metazoa; phylum Arthropoda; class Insecta; order Diptera; family Drosophilidae; genus Drosophila; species Drosophila pegasa. Next base: position 3,718,642 of record JAWNOD010000525.1, on the reverse strand, counting down.
TATAGTCGAGGACGTATAACGGTTTAGCCAGCTGTAAGGGTTCCCAGAGCGCGGGGGCGGGCGAGCGACCTTCCCACAAGGTGCAACTCCGACCTGACCCAACGCCGACCTCCGGCTCCCCGATGAACCAATCAAACTCTTGTCGTCTTCTCACCTGCATTATTTAGCGCCCTGACAAATTACGGCATTTAAGTCGTGTCAAATTAATAATTAATGGCGTTTGCTTGGCTTTTCGCAACTGATGTCAGGCGTGGTCAGCCAATGAATTGGGTCAATCAGTCAATCAGTCAGTCAGTCAGTCAATCAATTCAATTAAATTTGCCCTAATCGTCGCAACTATGCGAATCGTATCAAATGTTGTTTATTGCTGCACTGCACACACACACACACTAACACACACATGCACACAGACAACGGTTCTAGAATTCGCACATCCAAAAATAAAAGATCAAGGTTGCGTTTAACAAACAACAAAAGACAAAAACAAAATATGAAAAAAGCTTGCGCTAACACATACGTATATGTACATGCACACACACACACACACAGCCATACGCATTGACATACAGACAAACAGATTATTATAATAGACAAAATCAAGAATTCAAACGGCAACGGAAGCGTCCAAAGAAGAAGCAGCAGCAGCAGAAGAAGAAAAAAAGCAGCAACAACAACAACAAAACAACAAGCGCCGAAATTAGCAGCGCTTTAACTCAAAGTTCAGCCGGCGAATTAACAGCATATGCATGTACATAGATACATACATTCAGGCATGCACATATATACAATGTGTCACAAAAGTCAGCGTACCCACATATAAGTTTTCACATAACTCGCTGTAACTTTGTCAAAATTGCTGTAAAATTGAAAGTTTTGATGTGGCTTGATAAAAAATTCTATTGTCTACACAATATTACTTGAAAAATATTTATATATTATTTAAGTCTATTATTATAACTAAAAAACTAAAAATATTTGCATTTTTCGTTCAAAAAAAATACTACTAATACGAACTAATTAACTATAAAGATGATATAATTTAATTAAAATAACAAACTTGGTATCTAGTAGGATATCCCTTCATGTTAATCAGTTCTCGCAGGCGATTTGGCATTGACTACTTTTTCAATATACCCATATATTATTAGTTTTTTTAGTTATAATATTAGACTTAATATTAAATAATATTGTGTAGATAACAGATTGATTTATCAACACCCATCAAAGCTTTTAATTTGACGAAATTGCAGCGTATATCGTGAAATTGTATAAAGGGTACTGTAACTTTATTGGCACACTGTACATACACACACACACAGTCAAATATCAGCGCATATTTTCATGCAGAGCTTAGTTAACCGTTTGTCATTGAGCGCACTAAGAGCTGTCAAACATCACACGACAACAAAATTCGCCGTCGCATTTGCACTGATTGTGTATGCATGTGTGTGTGTGTGTGAGTGATTGTTCATGTGTCTGTGCCAAGTACTTCTGCACTCATGTTGATCTACTGCGTGAGCTGTAGACGCGTGTGGCATGTCAAACTGTACCCCCAAGATGGCAACTAATGGCATGCGTGTGTGTCTGTATGTATGTATGTATGTATGTGCGATGTGACGTACGCCAAGAGTTGGTCTTTGCTCTTGTCTAAATTTAGTCAAAGAGTAAAGAGTTTTGTGCTTGCTTGTTTTTTTTTTTTTTGCTTTTTTTGTTTTTGTTTTTGCTGCTGTCCAACAAATTAAACTTGCGCTCTACCACTCATCGAATTTTCTCAACGCTTCGTGGCGACGGCGGCCGCTGCCGCTGCCTCTGCTGCTGTTTCGTCGTCGTCGTCGTCGTCATTAGCCACGCAGACGGCGACGCTAGCGGCGACACGTAGAGCGTTCAAAGTCCAACTGTCTGGGTGCTTTTTTTTTGTTGCCGCTACTTTTGTTTTTTTTTTTGGCTTCTGTTTTTGTTTTTGTTTCTCCTTTGGTCTGCTTTATGACGAGTGGCGTTTAACGTTTAAGCGAGGCAGTCAGACAAAGAGAGAGTGAGAGGGAGAGAGAGTGTGAGAACTGAAGAGAGTCAGGCAGACACATTGTATTAAGGATCATATTTTACCGTAAACCTTGTCATTTGCCGCCCTTAATAAACCAAAATAAACCCATGTAACTCGAGTTCTAAGCCACATATGAAGCTCAGATTAGTTTTAAAAACTATGTCATGAATTTAACGGCATTTATGCATTGTTTTCAACGTTAATAGGCTCACCTATTATAGAAAAATGTAAGAAATATGATACAACTAGGTTTGTTTTCTGCATGGTTTTGCTTGCTGCATGGTAGATGCAACATCCACAGTTGCTTGCCACAAAATTGAATTACATATAGAGCGAAGATAACACATTTTCTTTCACAAATAGACTGTGGTAACTCGAGAGTTAGGCAATATGTGGTATAAAAAATTCCATTTAACGTATATCTGAAGTACTTGCCTAGCGATTTCAAAAAGCTTTCAAACATTTCTAAGTCTTCGGCTAAATAAAAATGAATTTATAAAGCTGCATTTGCTGCGCTGCCAGATAGTCACAGCACTTGAAAATAAATCGGAAAAAAAATGTAGTCTGAAGAGCGCCATATATCATCGTGTGATAAGACTTGTGTTTTGACAGACTTTCAGCATTACGATATAATTAAAACGAAAAAGGAAAAAAAAAAATAGAAACAAATACTTTTCACACAACACAAACTTATCAGAATTGAGCGTTGGGTACACTTTTTTTGTGCGATAATGTCGGGAAGAAGAAGCAGAACAATGAACTAGCCAGCGACTCATCCAAATTACGCATGATTAACGCAATGAATGTGGCGGTATTTCGGCCCGAACAAAGTCCAAATTTATCATCTTTTATTTTCATTATTTTGTTGTTCTCTTCTCTCTCTTTTTTTTTTTTTTTGGATACACACAAGCACGATTACACTGAATTGGGTTAATAGTAGTACTATATATGCATATATATAGGAAAAACCTTGGCAGCGCTACACATGCTGCAACATCTGGTATATAAATTGCAAATGAATTCAGCTGCTACTAAACTCTGGACTTTACATACTATGGACTCCATAGTATATATGTTTATATATGTATATATGTACATGTATATGGCACGATAAGAACGATGAGTGTCAATAACCGACAACGCAATGCGAGTGAGTGCATTTGATATTGGGATGTGCTTGTTGAACGACGTAATCCATAGATAATATAGCTTAATTACCATCAGACTAAGTTGTTGATATATATGACAGATGAAGAAGAGGGTGTACGAACTGAGTTTTAGACAGAGATAGACATTGATATATTGACATAGAACATAGATAGACATAGGTATCCTACTATATCATGTATAAGAAATTTGATTTTATTCGCATATCTTTATATCTATATATAGTTTCTTTAGTAAGTTATGATATCTCATCTATCTCTGTAATATTCAACTTATCCCCCTTTCTTCCTACACTTCATTTTCTCTCCAATCTTTTCCTTCCCTTTACCACTTCTTTCTACTTCTCTTTCTCTACTTCTCTAATATTTTTCGCCTTCTTCTTCAATTTCCCACTTCTTTCAACTCTTCTCTTCTCGGGTGCAATACCTTCCCAGTCTTCATTCCCTCCACTCTTCAATCCTTCCACTCTTCAATCCCTCCACTCTTCTTCTTCATTTCCTGTAAACTCATTCTTCCATCTCTCCTTTTCCCTTTCTCTCTCCCTAAAATCCTCAATCCATTCACAGTACAATTTTCTGGTATTAGCTAAGCACAAAGCGAGCCTTGATCAAAATTATAATAGTCCCACACCCATATATATCTTCTGGGAAATGGGAACTTTAGAAATAATTGAAAGATATCAAGAAAAGATCTCTTAGAGGATACAAAGTAACTATATATATTTCCTGTAAGACAATCCCAAGCTCCCATTATTTGGGCATGTTTTGATTTACGCGCTTTGCTCGGGCATTATCTGAGGCGTCTATAAAACATTACGGGGTACCGTTATGGCATTTTGTAACTGCCTGAATTGATTTACAATGTTGTAAACACTTAATTGGGTACGTAGTTTTGTAAGTGCGATAAGACGGGGCTCAAAGTCGACTGAATGACAAACACTTGGAGGCGATACAGAGTGAGAGGGAGAGGGCGGGTGGGCGGAAGGGAGATAGAGCTAGCTGTATAATCATTTAGATATCGATATCGGTAATAGGCATCGATAATTAGCACCTCGAGTGGATTATAGCGCAATCCCCGCTATGATGACAACGCAAATGAGCTGAACTTTGGAGCAGACGGCGATACCAAATGCGGTTTGTGGCCAGACGCAGAGAAAAGTCAGCGAACGGAACTGGGCCACGTACCAGACGCCTGATTGGGCGTACTTCACATGTTGGCCAGCGTCTGCGACGGCTTATCTTTGGACCCGGGCGACTTTTGGGCTAGGGCCTGGCATATGCCATGCCAGTGGGTACACTCTCTGCGGCAGAGTTGTTTGCCAATGCAATTGTAATTGAAATCGATAAATATCGATATTTAAATTTGAGCTTAAAATCATTTCTAGATTAATATTAATATTTGAGTTTAAATTTAGAATGATGTCGCGATACATTTTTGCATTTTATATTGATTTATATTCTTTAAATTTACATCGAAATGGTTATCGAACTATCGATTACTATACGGTTAACCTTATAGATAAATATCGATGTGGACTTTGTGTATCTAAAAATAGGATGAGCTACTATGATTTTTTAATCAAAAATTTAATTTGATAATTCGGTATGTCACTTTAAATTGATTTCAAAATATCGATAACAGCTTTCGATAACAGATAATTCGTCAATGTATATCTAAGTCACTTAAAGTTGATTTCAGAATATCGATAAGTGTCTTTGATATCAGATATTTCGGCAGGGCTTCAACTATATTTCAAAATATCGATATCAGATAATTCGATATGGACTTTAAGTTGACTTCCAAAAATCGATAAGTGCTTTCGATAACAGATACTTCGATTAATACCGTATCGTGATACAGTATATCTAATATCTAGATAAATCTGATATCGTTTTCTGCTATATCTATCGAGTGTAAGTCATAGATCATAGAGTGGCTGCCTTCTGCAGGGTATTCGCTGGTCGTGCAGTCTCAACGTGCTGTTGTTCGCTTCTGGCACAAGTCATTTAGTCAGAACCCGTTGTTTGAACTTTGGAGCTGCGCTGCAATTACACAGAGCTGAGCACATATTACGTATACGTACGCCACGTACACACACACATACATACATACATGTGTGTACATATGTGTGCGTGTGTGTGTTCGTCTGGGTACAGACGCACTTGCAATACGCCAGCCATGGCGCCATCTCCGTCTCTGATGACATGATCTTCTGTTCCGTTAGTGTTGGTCAAGCGCGCTGCACTGCGTGTTATCGCGCCAATTCGCTCTAGTATTCTGTGGCGGGGGGGTCAAAGGTCACACGAACGAATGAAACAATTGATAATAAATGGTACTAAGTATAAGTAGGGGTGGGGGGAGTTGAGACTGCGCTGCGTGTTAATCTAGTTGTCAAGCATGGCGCGTCCTCTCAAGCGTGCGCTCTCTCCCGCTCTCCCTCTTTACCTCTCTCCCTCTTCTTCTTCGTCTCTCTTCATTTCGCTCTCTTTACAATTCGCTCTCTCGCTTGTTCTCGTTCGGTGTGTGATTCCAATTATGCAAATGCCAATGGGAATTGCATGCCCACCTGACCGCCCAGCCTCCCCGACACGCCCACCGTCAATGCAAATAAACACTTGATTTGATTACACCAATTGCGAAACGTCATTTTCACATGTCGAAATGCAATTCAAGTCCAAAGTAACAATGCGGCACTTACCAACACCGGTTGCCTGAGACGTTCGCACACTCTCACACTGCCTGCCAGCAGTAGGCAGCCAGGCAATTATGATGCAAGCGGGCCAATATCTCGCCGGGGCTTGTAAACAAGAGTTAAATGAATTGAATTGAATTGAATTCATTCTAGTTCCATCTAAAATATAAAATTAAATTATGCACGCATTTACAGCTGATTTCTGCTGCCCGTTTAATCATTCGCTTTGCTGCTCTCAATTCGCCTGGCAACAGCCGCATACTTTCGCCGCCGAGTGTCGCTCAAGTGCAGCAGTGCAGTGAGCAGCGCCGCGCTGGTCTGCCCGCCAGTCCAAAACTCAAAAGGCAGCGAAGAGAGCGCGTTGCGCACTCTCCATCTCTGTCTGCCGCGACGTCTCTAGCTCTCTGTTGCTCGCATGCTTGTGATACGTTTGGCGTGCGCTGCGACGCCGCCGCCGTCGTCGTTTTCTGGAGGAGAGGCCCTCATAATAAACCAGCCGCGCAGCTTGTAAGTCAGTCAGAAACGCGTTGAGTGCGACAGCGAGCAGACGTGCCCAGTGTACTAGAGAGCATATACATATATATATATAAATACACACATACAGAGCCCCTTTTCAAGTTCTTTAGCTCGTGGAATTGACACAGACACACTCAGACTCGACAATACATATACAATTGTCTGACGTTTTTTTCTTTGGTGCCACAAAAGACAGAAAAAGTGCCGTGCGAAAGCATAAAATCAAATAAAATAAAACAGAAAAGAAAAAGTGAAAATTAAGCAAGAAGCGAAAAGAGAAAGAGCAAACACTAAAACTAAAAGAAACATGGCAAGTGTAGAGCAGAAAAACGCAACAGGCAGCAGCAACGGCAACAACGGTACTATAAAGCCGAATAGCAACGCAGTGGCGGAGCCCACTGAGCCGCCAAAGGATGCGAAGGATCTGTTGCCGCACTTGGAGTCACTGGAGCGCATCATCAAGTTGCCCGTGGTGAATGCCGCTTGGGATAAATCGCAAGATGTCTATGGAAAAGTGAAGGGTAAGTGCAGACTCTACACCAGCCCCCCTTTTACAGTTTACGTTGGCGACCATGTGTTTTGGGCTATGCAAGTGCATTGAACTCGAGCTTAGCTGCCGGTTAACTAACGGCAAATCAATTGCACTTCGAGTAATTGTAGCCGACTACGAAAAAGAAAAGAAAACGAAACGAAACAGCATGCAAAAGCAAAAAGGTAAAACCTCGTTGCTTGAGCACGCCCAAAGCGGCGATTGCGACTGCGACTGCGACGGCGACGGCGAGTGCAAAGTTCGCCATTTTGAGTGTGAATTCGCCGCGAAGTCGAAACTCGAAAAAGTTTAATTGAGCCGGCAAATTGCAATTGGCCATTGCCAAATTGAAGCCAATTAAACTCAATTGAACCAGCAGTCAATAAAAACCACAGCAGCGGCAACAACAACAACAATAGCAGCAGCAGCAGCAGCAATAGCAACAACAACCATGACCTGCCGTCAAAAGCAGGCGAAATTCTTTCACTCATGACGCGGCCATGTGCAAAAACAACAAATTTACATAACTTGCCAACATTTTTCCTTCTTTCAATTTCTAGTGCGTGTGAGTGTGCATGTGAGTGCGCGTGTGTATGTGTGTGCTATGAATAACTTAGGAAAGTGCAGTCGGCGGCGTAGCCGATAGGGGGCGCGAGCATATTGTCGCCGTAAATGCTCAGCTGTGTGTGTGTGTGAGAGAGAGAGAGAGAGAGGGGGCATGAGTGTGAGTTGGACTTTTGACTTGTTTGCGTTTCGTTTGATTTTATTCATTGCGCTACCTCCGAGATGAGGAATTGTTGTTGATGACTAAATGGGCAGCAACTATCAAAGTCTAACTAACGGCTAAAAGCTACAACAGAATTCTGGCAACTGCGCAGTTGCTTATCAATCAGGCAACGCCAGCAATATGGCGATAAGGCAGCTCTCGACGCGCTCATGGGCATGGGCATGGGCAGGGGTAGGGTCAGGGGGTGGAGGCAGTGCAGCTGCTTATCAGTCAGGCCAGAGCTCAATTGTCACTGTTTTAAAAGACTTGGGAAAATATTTATATATCTATATATATACATACATTTATTCCGATAGTTTCATAACTTATCTCTTCTCTCTTCTCTCTCCCTCTCTCTCTCTTAGGCAAAAATCGCGTCTTCAATTGGGCCTTGAATGCGGCCGAGGATTGCGTTGCACGCGCCGTCACCACAGCTGCGCCCATTGTGAACCGCTTGGATCGGCCCATCGCCTATGTGGATCAGACCCTGGTCAAGGGCATCGAGACGCTGGAGGTGAAGGCGCCCATCATTAAGGACACGCCGCAGGAGATCTACGCCCAGGCCAAGAACAAGGTCATCGATGTCGTCCAGCCGCATCTGGAGCGCGTGGTGAAGTTCAAGGCGGCGGGCCAGCAGAAGGCCGCTTCCCTCAAGGATCTGGCCTGGCAGAAGGCCAACGAGGTGCTGGCCACCCAATACGGCAGCCTCGCCGTCAACGGCGTGGACACGACCACGGCCTTGGCTGAGCGTCTCCTCGAATACTATTTCCCCAAATGCGAATCGGATGTCGAGGAGGATAATGGTGAGTACAATTGAGTAGGCATTTCCAGGGCGTAACTAAAGTAAACCCACATTTCTTAGGGCATATATTACGTACTTTAACCCAATCTTATCTCTAGGGCCTACCTTTAAGAACTCGATAGATCTCTTCAATTTCGTAGATCAGTAGACACTAGGGGGCATTTCCAGGGCGTAACTAAAGTAAACCCATATTGCTCAGGGCATATATTACGTACTTTAACCCAATCTTATCTATAGGGAAATCAAGCCTAACTCTAAGAACTCTATAGATCTCCTTTCAATTTCGTCTCTCCATCCATATATCATCACATCAACAACTTTCATTGAAGAAGTATAAGAAGAAGATTAGATAGATTTCTCACGTTGCCTGGAATTGCCCGCAATTCTGTTTATTTGTTGTCAGAATTTCGGTTTCGGGTTCCCCATTTGTCGACCTAAATAAAGCGTAAATATTTTTAATTCTCAGATAAACAAAAAGCTGTCGTGCGAAATGGCAAAAATGCTGAGAATGACAGTAAGTGCGAGTCACACGCCCTATAACTAACCCCAGCCTAATCCAAGCCTAACCTAACATAAACCTAACCTAACCTTAAACCTAATCCTAAGCCTAAGCCTAAGCCTAAACCTAAGCCTAACGCTAAAGCATGTCTGTTTGCTAATGAAAAAACCTTTATAATTCAAAGATTTAATAGATTCTTAGACTTGGTTCAAGTGGGCTTAACTAGGGCAATTCCCAGTACCCGTCACCCGACCCCTCCCCCCCTTTTTTTTTTTTTTTTGCTAACTATGCATGCAGTGTTGACTAATGCTAAAAAAAACTGTTCTCTCTCTCCCTCTCTATGTAATCTTCGTCTCTTCCCCATATCTCTCTGTGTCTCTCTCTGTTTCTCACGTTGTCTCTCTGCTCTCTTGTAGTTATTGTTATTGGGGAGCCCGACCATGATCGAGAGATCGACACTAGATTCTTAGTAGCCGCCTCCACGGTATTTTTGTCCATGTCGTTGAGAATCATAACCGAAATGGTTGAGTACATTAGAAGAAACCCAGAGATCGTAGGCATTATCGATAGGGAAATCAACAGGCTAATGGTAAGCACGACGCAGCACGCTAACAACAATTACAACTAATAATCAATCACAGCACTTTATACTAAATGCAAAAATCATTTGTAATTCGCAACCAGTTATAGCTCGCTCTTCTACAACTTTCGCTTTGTTTCTCTTGGCTTCGTTTCAGTGCCAGTTCCCGCCAGCGAGGACCCCGTACTACACACAGTCCAGACCGTCGGGCGGCTATCCAATAAGATCTCGCGTCGCGTCTATCGAAATGTCTCCCGACAGATCAAGCAGGTCCAGCAGGGCAACATCAACGACTATTTGAGCTCGCTGATCGCCGCCCTGAAGCTGCATCAATACATCAACTTCATTAACTCATCGATGGGCACAAATGTGGAGCAGTCGACGCTGGCGAGCGACAACTGTACACCCTATGGACCCAGCAGCAGCAGCAGCACCACCAACACCACCACCGCCAGCACCACCAGCAGCAGCAACAACACCAACAACAGCAACAACAGCGGCAGCAGCAGCGCCAACAATGCCAAGAGCAAAGTGGCCGTTGCAACGCCATCTAGCGTACAGTAGAGAAAGAAGTGCAGCTGCCAATGGGGTCGCTTGAGTCTGACTTTATCTTTGTTGTTTGTTTCGCCAATCAGAAGTGGGGGAAAATACAACGAGTCTGCTCAGACTGCTCAGCCAGCCACGCCCCATTATACGCGTCTCATTTTCTTATTTAGTTTTATGTTTTGTGCCTCTTTTTCTTTGCATATTAACTAATTTTTTTTTTTATTTTAAAAAGTGGCCTAAGCACACACACACAAGCAATTGCTTTGTAAATATTTATTTGAAGTAACACACCTACACACACACACACACAAAGACACACCCACACCTTTACACAGACACACACAAACACACATACACACACATATATACGCATATCGATATAAGTTGTAGTTGTAAAACGTTTTTAAACATTTTTTTTTAGCTGTGCTAAAACTTAAAAGCGCCACCTGGCGACCATGTGCCACACACATGCATTCAATGAAGAAGAATAGAAGGAGAAAGAAAGCAAGGAAAGAAAACCCAATACGAAAACAAAATTCTGATCAGAAATTATGCTAGCTATACATGCATGACATATATCTATATATGTATGCTAATATATATATATATATATATATATATATATTCTATATATATATATATAGCCAAGTCCCCCCTATCCTATTTAATGATAAACAACTGAATTATAGTTTATAGAGCGAGATAGAGAGATCGCTTAATGAAATATATATAATGCATATATATATACATACTGATGTTTTAATTATAACATATTCTTAGCTGATGAATTATGCTTTAAATGTATGGAAAATTTTATATATATATATACATATATACAAATTATATAAATACCTTTTGTTCTAACAAAAAACCATAAAAAAAAACAATACAATTAAAAATGAAAAATAAAAAAGTGAAAAAAAAAACAAATAATGAATTATGAATTGTGAGCGTGAGGCGCAGATAAGTTGATGACGGGGTCTTAAAAACTTATCAGGCAAATGGCATTAAATATCAGTTCAGAGGAACCACTCGACAGATAAACGACGTTCTATATATGTCAGCTGTTATACTGGTATATTGGTATCCTGTTATGCTGTTATACTGTTATACTGGTATACTGTTGTACTGGTATACTGTTGTACTGTTATACTGGTTTACTGTTATACTGGTTTACTGTTATACTGTATACGGTTATACTGTTATACAGTTATACAAATATACTGCTATACTGGTATACTGGCATACTGTTATACAGTTATACTGCTATACAGTTATACTGTTCTACTGTTATACTGTTATAATGTTATACAGCTATACTGCTTTACTGTTAACTGTTATAGTGTTATACTGTTGTACTGTTATACGCTTATACTGTTATACGGTTATACTGTTATACAGGTATACTGTTATACGGTTATACTGCTATACTGTTATACGGTTAAACTGTTATACTGGTATACTGTTATACGGTTATACTGCTATACTGTTATACTGTTATACAAGTATACTGTATATATACATATTTATATATATATGTGCAGTTGGTATGTGGCCCAATTTTATAACGATTCGATTTGGCCCATTTCCTATGCCAAAGTTCTTTTCGCACGATAAGGCGAGCCTAGCTATATAGCTATATATACATATATATGTATATATATAAGACCCGTATGCCAGCTGATATAATTGTTGTACAATTTGTTTGACTTATCTTTTAGCACTTTCCACAAAGTCAATTGATATTTCCTATAAAAAAACAGGTTCTCTTTCCTCTGTCTCTTTCCATAACCCCCTCTATCTCTCTCTCTCTCTCTCTCTCTCTCTCTCTCTCTCCCTTATCAACACATAATAAATGCCCAAATTAAATTTGATTTGCGCTTGGGAACCTTTGCCTTATCAGATAAGAAAATTCTTTAACTTTTTCCATTGTTTTTCTTCGTCTTCTTCGTCTGCTTCTTCTTCAGTCACATATATAGAGCAATATGTCTGTTTTCTGTCGGAGGAGGAGCTATCTCCCATATACCCTGTGGGCCGCCTTATATTTAGAATTCTATTTTCGCCCATTTTAACTAGTGGAAAGAGATTTCTATTTTCGTGCAGCTTTCTCGATACTTAAGTTTTGGATCGTTGACCAAAATATTTCCACTGCTGCCGATCGCCATTTCACATCCAGATCCATTTGTAAACACGCAAAGATACATTTGTATCTTTTGCTCACGCAATTCCGTCTATCGGAATATTCCATTCAGTCACATATAGCCTCGGGCGGGAAGCTTTATCTCTTTACTGTCAGAGTAGTTCTACCTATGAATCCATCTATTTATCTATCCAGCTATCTCTCTATATATCTCTGGATCTAAGGCTTTGCCTAGCATTGAGCAGTAGCTTGAGGTGCTTTGATTGCCAAGTTGGGGTTATGCTATCTGCAGCCAATATTAGATAGTTATTGAGTGATTGATTGACTGATTGACCGACTGATTCAGTTGTATGTAAGCTAATGATTGACTGGCTTTCTGACTGAAAGATTGAACGATTGGCTGTGTGCCTAAGCAGTTATACACTATAATGATTGAGTGATTGAATGATTGATTGACTGATGGATTGCCTAGCCAATCAGCTAGTTTAACTGACTGTGTGAAGGAAGGGCTAACAGCTCAAGGGCTAGTCAGCGGGTTTGATGTGATGTCCTACTGAATGATTAAATGATTAACTGATTGAACGATTGACTGAGTGGGTTTGCTGATTATCGTTGCCTGTTGATTGAATGACTGCCAAACTAACTGATTGACTAACAGGTTCATCTCCTAGAAAGTCGGCCTCACTGAATGATTGAATGATTGATTGGTTGATTGATTGAGTGTGTGTGCAGAGTGTGCTTGAAGAATTTGCTGATTGAGTCACTGACTGATTGAGCAACTAACCGTTGTACTGGAAGATTTATCATGGCTAATCGATTGATTGACTGACAGACTGACCTATCAACTGATTGACTGACTGATTGATTTACTAGTCACTCAATAAACCAATCGACGGACAGATTGACTTCTGATTCGCTGACTAATTCATATGATATAATATGATTATTTTGATTTATTGATTGATTAACAGACTGACTGGTTGATTGAACGAACATAAGACTCAATGTTTAGCTTACTGCTCAACTGATTGATTGAATGATTAAATATTGTAGTGATTGAATGATAGAATTGTTTGAATGATTGAATGATAGAATTGATTGAATGATTGATTTGAAGACTAACTGATTCAATGAGTTAACTGAGGTGAGATTGGCTGGCTGATTGATTGATTGATTGATTGTTGAGTGGCTGACTTACTGATTGATGCTCCGATTCGATGAGCTAGCTGACTGACTGAGTGATAAATTGACTCACCAACTCGATGCCTAGACTAATCGTCGGATTGATGGACCGACTCGCTGATTGATGGAGCAGCTGTCACGCCATACCCTCGACTCATGTAATGATTAGAGCTCGTTGATTAACACACATTGATTATGTCATACGAAAGCTTGGGCTTTGTCGGCTGGCTGAGCCCGCTGATTGGAATGTCAATCAATTAGAGAGAGAGAGAGGGCTAGAGATATGAGTACATCTGGATGTATAGACAAATAGCTGTTTTGAGGATGACGTGCAGTGAGCACTGCGATTGCGATTTGTGATTTGTGATTGTGATTTGTGTGCGCTTGTTTGCTCGTGATTAAATTGCACGGTTACGAATCGTTTTCTTATCAGAGTCTCGTTCACCTGGTGCCGGAGTGCCAGCTCAGCATGTGAAGTTCAATGGGGACCTATTTATAGAGCGGGGCCTTAGATAGCGCTAGAGCATAGCTACAGGGCGCGCCCGGGGCGAGGCCAAGGCATTCGCCAAAGCGACTTCTCTCTCAAGCATCTGCAGAATTTCGATAATGCGAAAGATACGAAAAGTGAATCTCAAGTTCGCTTTCGCTCATTTGTATGCCCGCCAGCCAGTTGATTTTATTTTTTATTTCGGCATAGTCGGGATGCCACTTGGACTCCAGACGAAAGCATTTAAGGATCGGATCAATCATTATGTATGTATTATGCCCAAAAGTGAGGAGCTCTCGATGCTCGAACAGAGATTCTTCAGCATGTCGTACATATCATATAAATTCTTGATGCGCCCCATCCCAAAGTAGGGTATATGCATTCCATGATCGAATATGCCACATCGAGTAGGGTATACGTGGGTTATACAGCTCAAATTTTGGTTTTTTCTTCTTCTTCTCGCTTGCTTTCTATAGTTTTCGTATAGTTTTACTATCTGTCCATATATCAAGGTGGAACCTTAAGTGTTTGGAATTTCTTCAGCTATCTTCTCTTTATTGTCCTGATAAGGCTTCGTGCGAACTTTGATATGGGTGAATCGTATAGAGAGCCAGATATATATATATATATATATATATATATATATATATATATATATATATATATATACAAAAGTATATAAAAAATATGTCATTAATCATGATGGGGAAAATCAAGCTGATTGGATAGATAATAAAAAAATGGATGAAAATTAAATTAATTAAAAAACAACAAAATAAATAAATAAATAAATAAATAAAGAAATGGAAGAAAATTAAAAAAAAAAAATAAATAAAGAATAAAAGAAAAAATATTTAAAAAATTAAATAAAAAATAAATAAAAATAAAATAAAATAAAAAATAAAAATAAATAAAAAAATAAAAATAAATATATAATAAAAATAAAATAAAAATAAATAAATAATAAAATAGAAGAAAATTAAAAAAAAATAAATAAAGAATAAAAGAAAAAAATATTTAAAAAATTAATTTAAAAAAAAAAATAAATAAATAAAAAATAAAAATAATTATATAATAAAAATAAAATAGAAAAAAATAAACCAAAAAATAAATAAAAAATAAAAGAAAAAATATATAAAAAAGGTAAGTAAAATAACAAATAAAAATAAAGAAATATGTATGTGCATATATGTATGTATTTTAAATAATTCAAATAAATTTCTTTTTACTTCTTCATTTTTTATCACATTTTCTATGTACCCCCATTAAAAAAAATGTGTATATATATTTTTTAAGTTTTTTTTATATATTATTTTCCATTTAATTTTTTATATTTATATTTTTAATATATATCATTTTTTTATATTTATATTTTTTATATATATAATTTTTTTATATTTATATTTTTTATATCTATATTTATTATGCTTATATATGTTATATATATTAATATTTATACATATATATTAAATATTTAAAATAAATTTTTTTTTGTTTAATTTCTATATTTACTTTTCTTAGATAGTCAATTCACTCGCTTAAAGGGTATTTCAAGTGCGACTCGCGCTGCGCTTTGTTACTTTGTTCTTGTTGTTGTTGTTGTGCGCTTGTCTCGCTGGCAGAGCGAGTTTCCAGTTGGACTTTAGTTTTTGCCTTAAAATCATTACGATCACGCTGATAATGATGATGATCGTGATGAAGATGGTAATGTGGCTGTGACTGGAGCCGACCGCAAGATGCGTGTATTTACATAAATATAAATCATATAAAAACAGAGAGCTGTCTGAATGGACTTTGAGCTTAAGACAGCAAGCCTCTATATCGCTGTCTCGCTCGCTCTCGCTCTCTCTGTTAAGCCGCCCTTGCGCTTGGCTGGCTGGCTGCCATTGCCTTTGACGCGACGTCAGAATGAAGAATGAAAGAGGAAGAGAGAGGGAGCGGGAGAGCGGCAGAGCGGGAGGTCGTGTAGTTTCCAGTTAGCAACGCAGACGACGCAGATTTCTTATCAGCTGCCCATAAAACAGAATGAAGGAGAAAGAAAGGCAACAATGAAAAAAAAAACAAGCAGAAACATCGAATACATGGAATACAAGCAAACACACACACACACACAGGCTCACACGCATGCAAGCATAAATGCCGGCATTGGCTGCCAGAGAGCGAGAGAGAGAGAGAGAGAGCGCAAGAAATAGAGCAACAAAACAAGCTGCGATAAGTCCTGATGCCTGAAGCGGCCCAGCGGAAGCGGGCGTGGCGCACTGTCCAACGCAATCAACATGCCAACTGCGACTGCGACTGCGACGCGTTTTTGTCGTCGTCGTCGTCTGCGTCGTCTTCGTCTCGAGTGCCAAAGTACAGCAAGTGGCGTGATTATTATTATTCTCTTTATTATTATTATTGCCCACACAGCATTTGTGTGTGTGCGTGTGTGTGCGTCTGTGTGAGTGCCTTTTGCTGTTGTAATTGCTGCACTCAGAATCGAGCGGACGGGACGAGCGAGAGCAGATTGCGATGCTCGCAATCGAAGTTAGCGAAGGCAACAACCGGCGGTGTGTGTTTAGGCTAAGCAGTGTGTCTTTTTAGTTGTCGCTGCAGCCCTGATCAGTATGCCGGTTGGTAACTTGGATAGAATAGCAAAAAAATTGTAAATTGCCGAAATAGCTTTAAGAACTTTATTTATATATATAATATATATACTAGTAAGGAAGGAAGTGCTGGGAACGGCAAGATGAGCAGCTTGCGGCAGAGACACAACTGCATCTCAGCCAAGCCATTTAAATTCTCTCTTTCTCTGTCTTTCTTTTACCTGTACCAAAAGACTTTTCCAGCTAGCAGTTCGGGTTTGAGTCTCGGCTGAGACTGGTCATTATTTCTCTCTATATCTCACTGTATTTCTCTATCTCTTTCTTTCTTTAAGCTGTGCCATAAAACTCTAGCTAGCAGTTAAGGTTTGAGTCTCGGCTGACGTTGGTCATTGCCTTAGCTTAGCGTTCTCTCCGTTTTCGGTTCGTTCTTTAAGCTGTACCATAAAACTCCAGCTAGCAGTTAAGGTTTGAGTCTTGGTTGAGGCTGAGGCTCTCTATCTCTCTCTGTCTTTAAGCTGTGCCATTTGACTCTAGCTAGCAGTTAAGGTTTGAGTCTCGACTGACGGTCTTTGTCTTAACTTCGCGTTCTCTCTGTCTCTTTCTTTCTTTAAGCTGTACCATAAAACTCCAACTAGTAGTTAAGGTTTGAGTCCGGGCTGAGGCTGGTCATTGTCTTAGCTTAGTTCGTACTCTCTTTTTCAATCAGGTAAGCCTACAGCTTTGCCATTTACTAGATTTTTAGTTTGAATCTTAAGTCTGAATCAAGAATAAATAAAATTACCCTGGGCAATTGTCTGCCCACACACATTAAATGCTAGCGTTATATTGATATCTTTCCTCTCTCTTAGAGCAGCTTTATC
This sequence comes from Drosophila pegasa, assembly GCA_035046225.1. NCBI lineage: Eukaryota > Metazoa > Arthropoda > Insecta > Diptera > Drosophilidae > Drosophila > Drosophila pegasa. The sequence continues at coordinate 3,701,250 of JAWNOD010000525.1, read as the reverse complement.
TTTCCTTTCCATTCAGCGCAACCAGAAACTTTTGCTTACACATTTCTTTGCATTTTATATGTACCTTGTACCCATTGAATAAGGGAACATGGGAATGCATGTTAGAGGCAGAAGGAGGCGTGGCAGACGCTATAAGATAAGTGTATGCCTGAATTAGGACGTCGAGCTGAGTCGTTCTAGCTATGGCCGTTCGTATGTCTGTTCGTCCATCCGCCTATCTTTTCTTCCATCCGGCTGACTATTCGTCCATCCGTCTATATGTTCGTCCATCCGTTTCTCTATTCGTCCATCCATCTGTCTATTCGTCTGCCCTTCTGTTTGTCCGTCTGTTCGCCCGTCTATCCATACTTCCGTCCATCTTTGCATCCGTCCGTCCGTCAGTTCGTCCATCCGTTTCTTTCTTCGTGCATCTGTCCATCCGTCTGTCTTTTCGTCCATCCGTCTGTCTTTTCGTCAATCCCGCTGCATATTCGTTCATCCGGATGTCTTTTCGTCCGTCCTTCAATTCGTTTGTCTGTTTGTCCGTCCGTCTATCCGTCCGTCCATCCGTCTGTCCATCCATCCATCCATTCGTCCGTCCATCCATCCATCCATCCGTCCGTCGGTCAGTCCGTTTGCCCACCCTTCCGTCTGTCCACCCTTCCGTCTGTCCACCCTTCCGTCTGTCCACCCTTTCGTCTGTCCACCCTTTCGTCTGTTCGTCCGTCTATTCATCCTTCCGTCCATCCTTCCATCCATCTTTGCTTCCGTACGTCTGCCTGTACGTCCATCCGTCCGCCACAAATCGTGCTAGTATACACAAGAAGCTTATAATCATGCGAATATCAACTACTCTCTGGATTCAGGGTATCGCCTAGTCGAGCAGTCTCGACTCGAATATTCTTTATTTGCTTTTATTTTTAACTTTTTTCATTTCGACTCTAGCAATTCCTTTTTAAGTCTCTTTGAAAGTGAACTGGAGCTGGAAGATCTAGCAAATAAAATAGATATATATATTTATATTTTTTTTATTTGTTTTAGTTTTTGAATAGATAAATTACTAAATATAGTTTATTATATTTTTATTATATATATGTATATATGTTTTTTTCTCTCTTTTGATCTTAGCACATTTCAGACGGTGGATCATTGAAGTAAAACCTTTAACTAAATACAGTCGTATAGCACATATATATGTATATATAGCTGTCTATATTTATGTGTGTGTGTATAGTTTATATTTATATATGTATATATGTATTGACTTAATCTATGTTAATACAGTTGTTTCTCTTTTTGCTTTTTTTAAATTTTGTTTTTATTTTATTTTAAAAGTTAAACGTGTTCTAAGTTCATTAGCAGCTGCCAATTAATGTTGTTGTTGTTCGTTTCTGGGGGTTCTTTCGTACTTCTTCTGATGAGGGCGTGCCCAGGTGTCCTTACACACTTACACATACATACATACATGCATACACACATGCATAAGCGCATGCATCTCATATTCATCTACTTAGCAGTTGCTCTCTCGCCATCTTCTTTCAGATTCGCTTTTTATCACAGACAGCCCTCGAAACAGGTGTGTGGGTGTACAGGTGTGTGGGTGTACGGGTGTACAGGTGTGTGTGTGCATTAGTTGTTATTTAGTTTAAGGTTTCTATATCACTTGACGAAGTGCACCCAGCTTATGAATTGTTACTCTTCTAATATCTAAACAAAACAATTCCAGTTCTATTTGTTGTCATCGTTGTTGTTGTTGTCTTCTGGTTATTGTTGTTGTTGTTGGGCTCCTTTTGCTATCATCAAGAGGCCAGCTTGGCAGCCAGCTCCAACATTCTGTTTCTGCTGTGCCTCTGATGCGCTTCCAACGCAGCACGCTTACATGAATATATAAATAGATTATTGCTTCCTCCATCCACACACACATGCGCTCTCTTTCTCTTTCTCTCTCTATCTCTCTCTCTCTGTCTACGGCTTGGCTGTTTGGGCCAGATTGTTGGACATGTTGCTGCTGCTGCTGGCCTCCGCCGTTGGCTCTGCACTGCTCCGCGGCTTGCTGTTGAGCAGCTGCTGGAAATACTCCCCGAACACGGCGTGATTGTAGGAGACCAGACGTCGAAACGATGCAATAAACGCGACCAGCTCCTCGCCGAACTCAGCAAAGCCAGAGGGCGGCGGCGGGATGTTGCCGTTCGAGCGCAGGGCGACGCGCACAAATCCGTCCATGCGATTGGCTGCAACAGCAGAAAGAGAAAGTTAGATAATGTATATATAGAATGTAGCTAAATATAACTCTATCAAAAGTAGAGCTGATATTTCTAACAATATAAGTATGACATAATCCACTTCTACACTCTCTTTTGAGCTACCTTCCACAGCTCGTTGGAGACAAATTTGATAAAGTTAACTTAAAGAACAAAAATGTTGTTCATACAAGAACTAAAATAAGGATGGACAAACGAACGTATATATGCTATATCCAGTATAGACAATAGCTAATAAACATACATTACGTATACTTAATTTAAATATATTATTATATACATATTACAGACATATTAATATATATATATAATATCTTCGATATTGATGGCTTTCTACATTAGAAGATGGCGAAATATGAAGTCGGATCAATTGAGCTTTGGAATCAACAAAACTTTTCATACAAGAACTAAATTTAGAGCCGATTGATCCTATGATAAACTATATAAAATAGTAGCTCAATGTTAATAAATATATGAATAAATATATTAAGCTACGTAAATACGAAATTACATGAATTTGTTTTGAAAAACTAAAAAGTTGTTCATACAAGAACTAAATTTAGAGCCGATTGATTGATAAACTATATAAAATAGTAGTTCAATGTTAATGAATATATGAATAAATATTAAAAATATATTGAGGTACATAAATACGAAATTAGATGAATTTGTCTTGAAATACAAAAAAGTTGTTCATACAAGAGCTAAATTTAGAACCGCTTGATATATGATAAGCTATAATACATAAAAAAGTATTTCAATGTTAAGGAATCTATGTATTAAAAATATAAGAAATATTTTTAGGTACATAATACGAAATTTGCATCCATCTGAAATGTCCCGTCTTGAAAAACAAAAAAGTTGTTCATACAAGAACTAAATGTAGAACCGATTGAGCCTATTATAAACTATATAAAATATTATTTCAATGTTAAAGAATCTATATATATATATAAAAACTATATAAAAGATGTGACAATGAAATTGAGCTAATTCATCTTGGAAAAAATAAAAAGTCTTTCATATTAAGAAACTAAGTTTATAAACGACCTATGATAGCTATATAATCTAGTATTTCGATGTTAGTGAGATTTGGTAAATATGTGAGAAATACATTGATGTAAAAATATGAAGTCGAATCAATTTAACTGGAAAAAACTCAATAGTTTTTCAGACTAGAACTAAATCTATATATCTATAACCATAATATATAATCTATAGGCTATAATTCTCGAATATCGAATCTCTAATCTCTCATCTATAATCTTTAATTTCTAATCTCTAATCTCGAATCCCGAATCCCAAATCTATAATCTCAAATCTCTTATATATAATCTCTAATTTCTAATCTCTAATATCTAATCCATCTATTCTGTGCTATTTTCAAAAACTTAAACAGGATGTGGCTCTATTACCCATCAGCGTGCGTACGGGCGATGATTTGCTGACCAACTGCTGGACCTGGCTCTGGATTTGCGCCTCCTGCGACTCGCTCAGCACTGGCAGTTGCTCCTTCTCCAGGGATTTGTTGATGAACGCGCGAATCTGCTCGTAGCAGTTGTCGATGGCAGCATTTAGCTGGCTGCAGAGAAAGAGACAGAGAGAGAGAGAGCGAGAGAGCATGATGAGTGAATGGTTCGGCAATAGTGTGTGTGCATCTCACTCACTCCTGCTGTTTGACATGCTGAACGATGATGTCCAGCTGCTTGGCCAGTTCGATGCGATTGTCCCGTCGCTGCGCAATGATGGGAACACCCTGGGCAATCGATATGAGTGCAGCGCACAGGATGAGCCGCTGGCACCGCCAGCTGAGACCCTCGAAGCGCTCCTTATCGATGCGCAGCAGCTCGGGAAACTCCTTGTCCGCCGGATAGTAGAGCAGCTGCTTGAAGGCATTGAAGATGATCTCCTCGTTGTTGTTGCAGCCGGCGCGAGCGCGTTGCAGCCATTCCTCCGTGGCGGGAAAACCCACTGGAAAAGCGAAAATTATTTATATAATTTGTATATGATGGCTTGATCTGAATATGTATATATAGCTCGTATATAGTCGTTAAGAAATATGTGAAAATTTCAGTTGTAGCCTCTATATTGTATTAATAGACGGAAATACGCATTTTTAGATCAAGTAGGCATTTTTAGATCCAATCCGCTTCAATTGATCGACCATTCTACCCTGTAACATTTTCATCTCTCTCGGACTGTTTACAGGGTATACGCAGCAGTGCCACGAAATTCGGGTTTCATACGTTTTAATATCAAGTATGAAAAATTGACATTTTTAGACCAAGTACGACATACTGACATTTTTAGATTAGCTACGACACAGGGACATTTTTAGATCAGCTACGACACCCCCATATTTTTTGATCAATTACGACACATCAACATTTTCAGATCAACTACTACATATTGACATCAATTACGACAAACTGAAATTTTTAGATCAATTACTACATATTGACATTTTTAGATCAGCTACGCCATACCCACATTTTTAGATCAATTACGACACACTGGCATTTTTAGATCAATTACGACATACTGGCATTACGACATACTGGCATTTTTAGATCAACTACGACGTATTGACACTTAAATCAATTGCGACATACTGGCATTTTTAGATCAATTACGACATACTGACATTTTTAGATTATGTATGACAAGTAATCATTTTTAGATCAAGGAGTCAGCTATGCCCCATTCTACCCTGTTACATTTTTAATAGAAATCAATCATATCCCCCTTTCTCCCTCTCTGACTATTTACAGGGTATACGCACCAGTGCCATGAAATTCGCTTCTCATACGTTTTTAGATCAAATCTGATTGACAATTTTAGATCAAGTATGACAACCTGCCATTTTTAGATCCAGTCAGCTATACCCCCTGCTACCCTGTAACGTTTTCCAAGGGATTCAACCATTCCCTCTCACTCCCTGACTATTTTACAGGGTATACGCACCAGTGCCATGGAACTCGCGCAAGAATGTGCTAAACTTTTGCTTCTCGTACTCCACCGAGTTGGCGGCTATGTTGTTGCGCGCCGCCGAGACCATGAAGTTGGCCATGTCCAGCTTCATCAGGGCCATGGTCTCGAGTATGCCGCGGAAGGTGTCGATGACGTCGTCGATTTCGCGCAGCTTGGCGACCGTCTCGTCTCGCGCCGGAGCGCACATGCTGGCCAGCAGGTTGATCACGAAGTTGGCATAGGACCGAAAGTCGAGCGTGCCCCGCTCCGCCTGCTGCCGGATGAGCGCCTCGTCCAGCGTCGCATTGATGCGACCCAAGGCATTCGCATTGTTCGGCGAGAGCAGCTGTGGGAAGTCCTCCTTGATCTCGCCCAGCAACCGAATGGCCTGATCATACGACGGCGGATCGCGCTCCAATTGCTCGCGCAACAGATTCCAAAATGCTTTGTGCACCATTGCCTTGATGCGCCCCTCCAAGCTGGCGGGGATCAGATGAAAAGTTAGAGAGATTGGAGGAGGAGGTGGGTTAGTTGGCTCACCTGTTCATTGGCGGTTCGTATGGCTGCAGCTTGAACTCCGGATTGAGTGCGATCTCGTGGGCCAGCTCCATGTTCTTGAGGTTCTTCAGCATGCCCGCCACCTCGTCCATGGTGACCACCTTGGGCGGACTGCCGTCCACGCTGGGCAGCACAAAGCGCATCATGCTGTCCGTGGAGCTCTCGCTGTCCGTGCGCAGCTCACTCTCCGACAGCTGCGGCTGCTCCTTGCTGTTCTCCTTGGCGTCCATTGAACTCGATGTCCAATTGGATTTAAAGCTTTTCTAATTGGCCTGCGCCTCAGCTCTTTGTCTGCGACTTCTCTAGCTGTGAGCGCTTTGCTAATTGGCACTCCTTTACTAGGATATCTCAACTCAATTTTCCAGTTTGGCTCGACTTTTCACTTTTCCCCACTTTTCCACTTTTCCAGTCGAACGGCTTTGAAGTCGGCTGCCTTCTTTGTTGTCCGTCGCCGTGGCTGTTAGCTTTTGTCCGTCGTCGTGCAACTGGTTTTCTGCAAATATGGAATTGGAAGCGTGTCGATTTCCGTATGCGCCAGAAGGAAGTGCACAAAGAGGGAGAGAGCTTTGCACAGAGAGCTCAGCTCGGCTCTGGCTCTGGCTCAGGGTCAGCTGCGAAATGCGACGTTAAAGCAGAGTGCAAGGCAATAACCGTTAAGTGAGTAAGTAAGTGTGCATGTGTGCGTGCGTCTGTGTGTCGGGCGAACAAAGAAGCAGCGAAGGCAGTAACAAAGCAAGTCAACCACCACACAGATGCAGCAAAGCATTTAGCTCAAATCAAGTATATATATATATACTATATATATATACTATATATATAGAAAAGAAAATGTCTTGCAATTTGAATCTGTGGCGCTGACACAGTTTCCAAAATTAACGCGGAAAAGCGAAACGAATTGCACAACGGCGTACGGGCAGCGAAAGGCTGATATAAACAAAGAGGCGCAAATAAAGCAGCCTATGAAAACAGAAACGAAGAGAATTCGACTATTGCGCAGCAAGCAGCTGTATGTCTGCATGCATAAGTGTGCGTGAGCGTGTATGTACCAGCATGGCTGCCTGTGTGTGTGTGTTGTGTGTACAAGCATGCCTGTGTGCCTGTGTGTGTGTGTGTATATGCGTATAATATTGTGAAACGAACACAAGGACGGCGCAATGGGGTGGTGGGTGGGGGTAGACAATAATTGCAACACTTACAACTACACACACACACACACACACACACACACACACACAGAGTTACACTGTATACACACACATATGTATATAACAACTGAGTGCTCTAATTAGACTTACCACGAATGGGAACTGAATTCCATATGTTTTCTGTTTATATATTTTTTTGTCAATTACTTGAACAGCGCGTAATTTAGTTTTTTTTTTTTTTAATTTTTTTTATTTAACACGTTTTCACAATTTTAAAGCATTTTTCTCTGGCCCGTACGCTACTCGTGCCCGACGACGTCCAAAATGTAATGTGAGTAATTTGTTATGAATCTACAAATTTCAGTTTGAACCAGGCGCAGGCCACCTTTGTTTGTTGTGCTTGCTCTCTGTTTTGCCGTTGTTGTTGTTGCTATTCGCATATGTTCCACAACGTTCGAGAATAAAGGCCAGTACGCAGCTCACCGCAAGCAGTGGTTGTCGAGCAAAAACGTCACAGACATATACATGGATATTAAATTATTTACATATTTCAACTTGCTACTACTACACAATGTGTGTACAAATTATTTTCAAATTTTTTCCAACCGACTGCGACGCGCACAAGACTCGTAATGAATATTGTTGAACAAAAAGTTCAGCGAACGCAGAGAATGTGCTGATGGCCTGCTTTGTTTGCTGCGCTGCAGCAGACCAGACTCACGTGCCAAGTGCTGCCAGACTGTTGCCCGAATGTCAGACGGTCTGGCACGCGTCGAGTGCACCATTTGACGATGTGGCAAGGCCCTGCGCACTAAACATCAGACACCAGACAGACACTCGATAGTATAGAAGAATTTCAGGTTTTTTTTTTCTCTCCAGGCACTAATGTTAATATTGTAAAAGCAAACCAACAGCTGTGCTAACTAAGAGACACACGCGCGCCAACACGCATACACAGAGAAGAAGAAGAAGAAGGAGAGGAGTGACAACAATTGGCCGAGTGCAGTGCGTTTGTCGCCAATGCCAATCGATGTTGTCGTGCTGAACGCAGTGTGTGTGTGTGTGTGTGCAACGCCTCCCGCCTCCGGCCCACCCCCCCGCCATCCTACCCAACCATAGCCCAGTTCTCGCATCACACCAATGGAAAGTGAGAAGATTCTGATGGCCGCCGGAGTGACGGTGGCCGCCGTTGTCGGCGCATTTGTCTTCTGGGGTCCCTCGGGTAAGTTGGGCTCAGCCTCCTGTTGCTGGCCGCATTCATTTACACTAATTCGCCATTGCCAGGGTCTCGCTTGCGCCAACGTCGCGGCCAAATCGCCGGATTACACAATTTCGGCCGCACATGTTTCCTTAATACGCTGCTCCAGGCGCTCGCAGCGTGTCCACAGTTCATTGCCTGGCTGCAGCTGTACAATGGCGCGACGCCCGACCGCAAGAGCCTGATCAGCTCGATGCTGAGCACCCTGGAGGTGGTGAACGGCACGCATGCCACGCTGCGCGGCGACCCGCACTCGCCGGGCGCCGTGCTGCGCGCCCTGAACACGCTGGGCTGGGTGATTCCACAGGAGGAGCACGACGCACATGAGCTGTTCCACGTCCTGCTCTCATCGCTGGAGGAGGAGGCCACACGGCCGCAGCAAGTGGGCTGCTTGTCGGATGCCCTGCTGCCGGCCGCATCGAGGAACCAACTGAACATGGTCAACAATACGGGCGACGGCCTGGATTTGGGCGCAGGAGCTGCCACAGCTGCAGCTGCTGCCTATCGGACGTGCAACATGGCGGGTCAGCGCATCGGCGATCAGCCCAATCGACCATCCAGTGCCATGCTCTCGGATTTCCTCAACATGGAGTACGACGAAGCGACCAGCCTGCAGCGTCTGGTCCGCTCCGAGGCTCACACACCCGACTCACCGGCCTCGGTGTGCGAACGCGAAACGTCGGAGATACTGACGCCATCAGCTGCTGCTGCTGCTAACGCCTCCAGCTTTCTGCCCTTCGGCTATGGCTTGGACTTCGAGACACAGGCGGAGCCAGTGAATGTTTCGCCCATCCTGGGCAGCGAGCGTCTCTCGCGTCCGCGTCTGCCGCAACAGCAGCAGCTGCAGCAGCAACACCAGCAGCAGCAGCAGCAAGGCGAGGGCCTCAATCGACGCGTCTCGAGCTCCTGCCGCTCGCTGGAGCGTCTGAATCGCGGACCTGGCCGTGTCTCGATTTGGTCGAGCATGATGCCCAGCCAGGTGGCGCATCCGTTTCAGGGCGCCATGGGCGCCCAAATCGTCTGCAATGGCTGCGGCTCCAAGTCCGCCGTGCGCTACGACAAGTTCGATAGCATCACCCTCAATCTGCCCACGCAGCGGCGCTCCGGCTTGAGCCTGGGCCACTTGCTCAGCGAGTATATTACCTCCGAGGACCTAAGCGATGTCAAGTGCGATTCCTGCAATGAGACAACGATGCACACCAAATCCGTGACATTTGCCAAGCTGCCCGCTTGCCTCTGCATACACATCGCACGCACCGTCTGGCTGCCCACCGGGCAGGTGTGCAAGCGCCAGGACTACGTGCACTTTCCCGAGAGCCTGTCTATGGCGCCATACAGCTTTGTGCAGCCACATCTCAATAGCCAGGTGAGTGTAGCCACAATACCACAATACTCTAGCTCCTCATTCTCTCTCTCTCTCTGCAGGCGGGCACACCGTGGGGCTCCACCATGTCGCTGTACTCCTCCAGCCTGCCCATGAACAATGGCAGCGGCGCTGGCGGCGAGGGCTTCGGCGGCATGTTCCCCAAGAATCTTTATCGGCTGCTCGCCGTGGTCGTGCATTCCGGCGAGGCAAACAGCGGACACTTTGTGACCTATCGACGCGGCTCGTTGCGCAATGCACATCGGTAAGTAGCTGGAGCTGGAGAAGATTTACAGAATTCTTATATCTTATATATGTATTCGCATTCGCAGCTGGTTCTACACCTCGGACACCATTGTGCGTGAGGTGTCCATTGATGAGGTGCTCAGCGTGCCGGCATATTTATTGTTCTACGATCGTGGCCAGCAGCGACGCTGAGCAGCGATCCCAGACTACGAATCCCCCAAAGAACCAGCTCGTCGGCCTAGTCATTTCTTCATTATAAATACCTTCTCAACGTTGTGATGGAAATTCAAATTATTATACCCTATAATAATCGAACGGTGGCCATACTAGACAGCTCCAAAAACAAAACAAAGCAAAGCATAAAATAACAACAAAAAGAACAAAAGGGATATAAAATTAAGGAACTGCGAAAAGACGGTCTCAGCAAGCACCAAAAAAAATGAAGGAAAAATTTCACTACACACCTGCGCAGGTGTTTTCCCATCATGCATACATACATACACATACATATATATACAACTTTGTTACATTATTGCATTTAAAAATTTTAAAATTGAATTTAAAATTCACGCCATGTGCTTTTTAGACGTCTGTATTTAGCGATATAGATCAAGAACAAAATACTAATGCTAGGGGTATTACCGTGAGCATAAATTATTAAGTATATCTGTTTTTTTTTTGGCTTTTAATTTGTTTGTTTTAATCTTTTTTATTTATTTATATGTGTACTTCCCGTTCCTTAGGCGTCAACCGATACGAAATAATCGATTGGCATTGCATTTATCGGTACAGTGTCTAGCGAATACCCTTGGCCTCTCACAATAATAGCTATTTATGTACATGATAGATCAACCCAATTGCCCAAACAATAATAATCTACGTTAAACGCCATATTAATAAAGTTCGGATAGATATTTACAATACAATTGTTTTCATTTGCATTTTAGCGTTCAATTTATGATGATCTTTGGACATTTTCGATATTCTACCGATTCGACTAGCGCCAACCGGTTTAAATTTAACAGCGAAATTAGCGCTTAACATTCTGTTAATTAACTCATAATGGCATCGTTGCTATAGACGCAAAGCATATTAAGATGTTTTCATATTAGACAAATTTTTAGTCATGATTAATATTCAGAAAAATATTTTGCTTTTTACATATTTAATTATAATTTTTTGGCATCGTATGTTTTCATTTAGATTTTTTAATTTTAATTGCGATCATTTAATAACTGTAAGTATAATTCAAACTTAACAGCCTAACATCATTTGATCATGAGGCACATGTTTTGGCCGATAAACAACATTGAAATATATGCCACAATGTATATTATATGCAAGGTTTTGAGTTTTGAATAGTCATCGTGAAATTAAAACAAAGTGTAAGTTCGTTATTGCCAATGTCTTAATACGCTTTTAACATAAATCTGTCATCAAATGTTAATATCGCCTATCGATAAATGTTGAAATGCAGACATTCTAGCTGGAGTGTACACACTGGTGCCGTGCAGTTGCCATTGCGTACTCGATCGCAGTCGTGTGAAATTCGAAATTCAAAAGCTATGTGAAGCAATGTCAAGCACTGGTAGTTCAAATCGTAAGCAGCACCATGATAGAAAATTGCAGCACACCTCGCGTCTTACGCCTAGAATAAGAGAGTATCTGGCGGAGCTGGCCAGCGAGCGCGAATCGACGCTGGAGCGCTTCATGGCGTTCTCATCAACCACCTCCCCAGCTAGCAGCAACGTCAGCGTCGGCGCGCAGAGCAACCGCTGCCGCAGTCGCAGTCGCAGCAGCAGCAGCATGGGGGTTGCAACAGCAGCTGCCTGCGCAGCTGCCAGGGCCAGCGCTCGCAGGCAAGAGGAATGCGTCGCGCCATCTGAACATGTCATAGAGATACCCATTGTCATGGAGGACAAGCCGTCCTGCGGCTATCGAACTGTATCCGTTTCGGTGGAGGATCTGCGCACACCGACCAAGGCCACGCAGACGCAGCCGCTGCAGATGCATACTCGCAAGACTCAAACGCCAGAATCGGCGCTCAAATCCCACAAGCGCCTCGAATGGGATCCCGCCGCGGATGTGGGCTATCGCTATGGTCGTGCCATCTCCGCCAGCAATATTAGCACATTGGAGCGCTCCGTACTGGAGGCGGCCATACAACCTGCTTCGACGTCGGCTAGCGGAGGTCGACCCAATCACTCGGAAGCCGACTTGAATCGATTGCAGCAGGAGGAGCAATCGCAGCAGAAGCCACAAAAGCAAGCGGCACCGCTCGCCTCCAGCACCTGTGTCCATGACAGTCGCACTTATAGTCGGCCACAGGCAACGTCGTCTATGGAGACGGCCGCGTCCACGCCTACGCCTGCGGCCAGCCAGGATTCGCGTAGGGAGAGCTGCGCCACCTCCGCCGTGAGCAGCTTTGACTATCAACACAATTCGCGCACCTCGACCAGCCGGAGCAACAGCCGCAGCCGGAGCCAAAGCCTCAGCGCCGAGGAGCTGCTCCGTCACGTGGAGCAGCAGCGCCAGGAGCGCGAATATGCGGCGCAGCTGGAGCAGGTGCTGTGCAAGCGTCGCCACACGAACGTGGAGAATAGGGAGAACAGGGAGCACAGGGAGCACAAGGAGCACAGGGAGCACAAGGAGAAGAGGGAGACCAGTGAAAAGAGAGAGTCCAGGGAGAAGAGGGAGCACAAGGAGAACAGACACAGCAAGGACAACAGACACAGCAAGGACAACAAGGAGAATCAACAGCCACGGGCACAGGAGCAGCACAGCAAATCTAGCTTCAGCTGCTCGAGCGCCTCCAGCTCGCCCGCCAAATGCGATCTGGACCTGGGCGTTGACTTGCTCTGCTCGCTGGTCAATAAGCGCAGCCTGAGCTTTGGCCAAAAGAAGCAGCTCATCCGGAATATAGCTAAGCGCTTGGCCTGTCTCGACCTGGTGGCCAGCAGCAGCAGCAGCGTCACCAGTCGAACCGACGCCAGGCGCAGCCAGCACAAGGAGACGCATCACAAATTCCTAGCAGGAGGTGAAGGTATGATACGCTTCGTCATTCAATGGAGCTAATACTGATATAATCTATACCTCCTCCATCTGCAGATTCGTTGCGCCACAGGCAGCATCTAAGGCTGGACATTGCCGTCAACACAAGTCAAATCAATCTAGCGGAGCTCGCTGTGCCTGCAGCTGCTGCGCCTACTCCTAATCATATTGTAGCTGCTGCTGCTGCACCTACTCCTAATCCTGTTGTTGCCGCCGCTGCTGCTCCTATTCCTGTAGTAGCCGCTGCTGCTGCTGCGCCTACTCCTAATCCTGTAGTAGCTGACACTGCTGCTGCTCCTACTCCTATTGCTATAGTAGCCGCTACTGCTGCTCCTACTCCTAATCCTGTAGTAGCCGCCGCTGCTGCGCCCACTCCTATTCCTATTGTAGACGCTGCTCCTGAGCCCACTCCAATTCCAGTTGAAACTCCTTCATCTTCAGTTGCAGTTGCTGCGGCTGCTCCCGTGCCTGCTCCTCGCACTCACCTAGCCCGGCCCGAGCACTCACCCCAGCCCTGCAGCTACACATCCAGCAGCAGCGGCGCCTCCAACGAGCTGGTCACGCAGAAGACAAATATCCAAATTAAGCACACCCATGAGGCTGTCGATGAGCAGGCGGTCATCCAGGAGTGGCTGAATCCCATGACTCAGAGCGAGATTGAGTACGAGGAGAAGCGCCAGCAACGCGACCAGCTGGACGCAGAGCGGCGCACGCAGCTCAGTTGGATCAATTCGGAAATTCGCCGGCTGCGCACGCTGCAGAATCTATTGGACACCGCTGCCAGCAGCGCGACCCCAGCCGGGTCGAGCAGCGGGAGTGTGTGCATACCCATTCAGCAGGAGCAAGCCGGAGGGGCGCAGCGAGGGGAAGGGGGTCAAGTCGTCGAACCAACAGCAGCGCCACCGGCCACGCCCACGTTGACGCCATGTCCTCCGACAGCTGCACGACCAGCGCCGCCGCCGCTGCCTGCACGCGCGTCCAGCGCCAAGCAGCCGCAGCACCGCAGCAAGATGGCCACGCCCTCCGCTCACAGCCAGCTGTCGGGCAGCAGCGAAAGCGTCTGCTCCTTCGTCCAGCAGCGACAGCGCCAGTTCATGGCCCACTATCAGAACCAGCAGCAGCAGCGGCTCGAGCAGCAGCAGCACCAGCAGCAGCAGCACCGCCAGCAACTGCTCATCCGGCAGAAGCAGCAACAGACCCTCTGTCGACAGCACCAGCAGCAGCAGCAGGAGCAGCATGCCGCGTGCCACTTGGTAAGCTCCCAGGGATGTCCATTTAAGTTAATGTAACGGAAGATCTAGAGAGGGAGCGAATGCTTGACATTATTTTTAGAGAGGAACTAGACTTGGAGCCTATTCCGATTAGCGAGTTAGACCAAGAGAGAGAGAAAAGGACAGAGGAGGGAGACGGTAGGAAAGCGAGAGTGACTGAAATAGAAAGAGAGCGTGAGCTAGAGATAAAGTGAGAGAGAGAGAGAGAGAGAGAGAGAGATAAAGCATGAGTGAATGACAGCTTAGAGCATTGATTCCTGATTGGTTGTCGGTCAGTGAATTGCTTGAGGTCTAACAGATAAGAAAGAGAGGGAGAGATAGGTAGTGTAAGAGAAAGATAAAACAGAAAATTAAACTAAGAAAATGTTATGAGAGGACCTTGATTAACAATAGAGAGAGAGAGGGAGGGAATGAGAGATAGTGCGAATGACAGATAGAGAGGAAATGATAGGTAAAGAGAGAAAGATAGATATAGAGAGAGAGAAAGAGAGAGAGAGATAGAGAGAGAGAACGAGATAGAGAGGGAGAGAAAAAGATAGAGATAGAGGGACAGAAAGAGATAGAGAGAGAAAGCGATAGATACAAAGAAAAAGATATAGAGAGAGAGAAAGAGAAAGAGATAGAGAGAAAGAGATAGAGACAAATGAGAAATAGGGAGAGAATGGGACATAGATATATATATATATTTTTATAGTGCGAATGAGAGAGAGGGAATGAGAGATAGAGACGAATGAGAAATAGAGAGATGGAGAGGGAATGGGAGATAGATAGATATTGAAGGGGGATCAGGTGATGGAGATGGAATAAGATGGAGAGAGAGAAAAAGGAAAATAAGGGAAAGAGAAATGGAGGATAAAGATTGAGGGAGGGAAGAGAAAGAGAAAAAGAAAGAAATAAGAATTAAAAATTATAAAGAAAGAGAGAGGGAGAGAGATAGTCACAAAAAATACACACAATAATAGAGAGCTTGATTAATAATGAAGGGAAAGAGATTGAGAAAGAGGGAGAGAGAGAGAGAAAGAGAGTGAGAGAGATCGAGGTTGAGCAAGTAGAAAAGACAGAAAGGGAGATTAAATGTGAAACAAAAAACATTATACCCTGATTTCCTATTTTCAATGGACTCAGGGTATAAAAATATAGGCAAAGAGACTGAAGCTAGTCAGGGAGGAGGGCGGATTGCTCGATACCCTGACTAGGATATGGTTTCAATCGTGTCTTAGCCAAAGGCTGATAGCCTTTCAGATCCATGAGAATCACAGAGAAATCGCATGCTTCAAAAATGAGTGCTAGCTTATCTATTAACATTTCGAATACCTTTCCGTCTGCAGCAATGCTCGCACCACCAACACCAGCACCACCAGCACCAGCAACAATGCCAGGAGCAACATCAACACCAAGAGCAGTGCCAACAACATCATCAATATATGGAAATGCAATACTCGCAGGCGGTTGGCAATGTCTACGGCCGCCTGGATGAGGGCGCCGTCTACTATCACGTGGTCAACTCGGTTGACGCGCCCCGTCACGTACATACGACGGCGACGGCGACGGCGACGGCGACTGCGACGGCGGCGGCAACGGAAAAAGTAACGACGGGAGTGGCAACGATGTCAACATCGGCGACGACTAGCAACCGCAACTCGAAGAACTCCAGCTCGTCCATGCTGTGCATCAGCTCGGAGATGTCGATACCGTTGAGCCTGGCGAACACCTGTGAGGCGACGACGACAACGACAACCACGACAACGCATCAGTACGACGATGTGGCGTGCCACCAGCAGCTGCAGCTGCGCCACCGTCGCACCGAACGACGCCGACGACAGCAGCAGGATCAGGCGGCGGATCTACGGCAGTGCCAGCATACGATGCAAGTGCGTCCGCGTGGCATTGCATACGTCATACAATTCGACTCGAGTGGCGACTCCGGCGAAGTGCTGCCGGACTCATTGTCCCTGCAGGAGTATCTGCAGCGTGCCCGTCCGCTCTTCTGCGCCAACTCCAAGCAGCGCAAGGCGATTCTCAACGAGATGCAGCAGGTGCGCAACGAGCGACGCAAGCAGCTCGAGCAGCTCGAATGCAGCACCCTGGAGTCGCTGGACAGGCGGCTGCAGCAGCTGCCAGCACCTTCCACCTGTAAGTGGCCCTCACTTGATTCGTGTTGACACCCGCCATAATATTTTCCAAATCTTTTCTTGCAGCGAACGTTCGGCTCTTCTCTACGCGCGAGATGAAGGCGCTGACCAGCAAACGCTGCGAGAGGCTGCCCGAGGTTATTGCGGCGCAAAATCGTGAGTGCGAGGAGCGTCGCCGTCGACGGTATCGCATGCTGCGCGACGTCTTCAATCGGGTATGTCCGACTGCACAGCTCTCTCCACAGACACAGACTCTTAGATTCTAATTGCACTTTCTCTTCACAGCGTTTGCAGCGTCGCGTGCGCTCTGGCAAACTCACGCTCAATCACAGTCGCAGCGTCATCTAGTGAACGTGGAAGGAACTCAACCAGTGCCAGTTACATATATATATTTATATATATATACGTCAAAATCAGCCATATATATTTTTTTTTATATAACGATCACATTGTCTCGATCGACGAGTAGTTTTATGTATGCATGCCATTGAAGGCTCTACCTCAAATCGATGTTCTTAGTTTAGCTTAAAATCAACATAAATATTTTGTTCTTGTGTTTTGTCAACTTTTTATATTTATTAGAATTAAAATTTTACTTTGTTTGACCAATAAATGATAGCATTCATTTTATTAAAATTAATAACTAGAAATTGTAACTATATATCTACACATATAGAATTCAGTCATGCTTATATTGCATTTGTTATATGGAATACCATCATCATGTTTAATAAAATTGAGAAAAGTTTTTATATAATATGTTAGATATGTGATTTCTGTGATCCAACAGAACTGGAATTTGCAATTTGAAAGATTCGGAAACGGTTTGGGCGGACTTTACATAACCGCAAAAAAGTACTCGGGACTTCCCCCATGCCCCAGCACATACCAAACATGGAAGAAAAGCTGGACTGGCTACTCAATTACAACTCGAAACTTTTATTTATATGGGGAGATACGATTTTTTTTATAATTTTTAATATGAAACTTGAGCAAGATTTAGAGCTAATATAAATCAAAAACTTGCTTTTCCAAATCAGATAAATAAGATGTAGCATCAATTAAGAGCTTAAAGTATTCCGATTTAGGTTGGATAATGTTTGGGTAAAGATGAGAAAATTTCTATAAACAAAGAGAAAATTCGAAAATTTCGTAGCTCCCATTTCTAGAACCGTCATCTGCTTAGATAATTAAAATCAGTTTCATTTTTTTTTTAGTTTTTTTTAGATTGGATTTAATTTATTTAAGTGTATAACATTGGCGATTAACAATATTGCGTATTAATTATAATATTATGTAATTAATTTAAACTCTTTGCAAGCTAAACAACATTTCATTTTCCTAAATATGTCTTTGGTGTTCTCTATTCGAAGGAAAGTTCTTAAGATTAACAAGATAGAAATTTTCATTTAACAACGAAGAGAAAAGAAATAAATAACTAAACAATATTAATTAACAATATAATGCAGCTACAAAATGCATATTATTTATAGGTGTTTATCGTGTATCGAGATATAAGTGTCGATTGTAAGTATAATTTAAATATATATATATATAATATACATATACATGTATGTATATATAAATAGGATTATGTTATTTATAATACCAGCCGCAATGCCAAATCAGGTCACAGGTCTCACATTTCTGTCTTGCTACAGATCGAAGTACAGTGGAAGGTTGTTTATTCATTTCTGCTTTTGGTTTCGTCTTGGATTTGTCGCCTTTGAAGGTTAGGAACGTTTTGGAATCGGAACGGGATTCGATTAGTGGACTGGACCAACAATACAATGCGAAGCAGTTAACGTCGGTTATGCGCTTGTGGGGATTATTTTCGATTAAATAACATTTGCATACAGATCGGGAATATATAAATATATATATATATAAATATAATATATATATCGATATATATGATAACAACGCGTTAGTATATCGGCGAAAACTGTTTACTTAAAAGCTAATAATTGAGATTCCATACAAATTAGACGAGCTCCGATCTCGATCGCTCGCTTGCTCTATCGATTTATTTGCGTGCTACCATATCCAAGCCGCCTTCTTCCTCCATCTTCGACAAGAATTTGATGGCACGCTGCGAGGGTTCCGTCTGTCGGGCCATGTCGATGAGGCCCAGAAGTTTCTTGATGCCAATGAAGACTCTGCGAACAGTTAGGAAGCATATCAGATCAGTTAGGTGCTCTCAAATACTGAGCTTAAAGTAAATTGCGCCAGTGGAATCGTTGGCTTATCTACATACCGCTTGCCAGCCATCTTCTTGCCAATGGCTTGCAGTTCGCCCTTGCTAAAGATGTCCGTGTCCTCGAGCACGGAGATCACATGCTCCGGGCTGGATAGATTGGGCACGTGCAGCACCGCCGTGAAGGCCGAAAGCATTTCCATTTCCTCCAAGACTTCACTGTAAGCAGAAGAGGATTGGTAAGAGTTTCGCTACAAGGCAATGAAAGAAATTACCGTCTGCTGGAGGTGCAGAGAATCAGAAGCTTGCGTCCCTTGGGCGGCTGCTTCTTGAGCAGCACCAGCAAGGCCTGGAGCGTTAGATTCGAGTATCTGGGTCCAATGGGCCCATAGTCGAGCAGACGCTCCACATTATCGACGACAATGCAGCTGAGTGTGGAGCGATAGGCATCATCGAATATCTTGCGAATGTGCAAGCATTTGGCGGACTCCGTATAGCCGACCATATCCTCCGGCGAGCAGACCTTCACAAACGGAAAATCAGACATTTTGGCCAGTTGGGCGGCCAGAGCGGTCTTGCCAGAGTTCGGGGCGCCAGCGACGAGAACAGAGACAAGACCACTGGATTCGGGTGCCTTGGCCTGCTGGACATAGAGCATGCCATCCTCCAGCAGATTGCTAACGGGCTGACCCCAGTTGACGACGCCGCGTGCCAGCATATTATCGAGTATCTCTTGGGCGGTGCCGAAGGCTGGCTTGATATCATGTTCCAGCGAATGGAGGAAGTCATCGCGATTCACTTTCAATTTCTCCATGGCCTCCGGATCGACGGTGACCTTGGCATCGGCCTTGATCAGGCGATTCATGGCGCTCGATTGAGCGGCTCGCACCAGACCCTCGATCTCTGCACCGCTGAAGTTCTTGGTGAGCGCTGCGATCTCCTTGCAGTCGACATCGTCGTTGATCTTGTTGAAGTCACGCATGCGTTTCGTGTGAATATTCAGGATCTGCACGCGGCCCTGCTCATTGGGCAGACTGATCTCCATTTGGACTTCCAGGCGACCAGGTCGCAGCAGTGCCTCGTCGATCATGTCCCGTCGATTGGTCATGCCAATCACCAAGATGTTGTTCAACTGATCGACGCCGTCGATCTTGGTCAGCAGCTGATTGACGACGGTGTCGTGGACACCGCTATTGCCAGCCACGGAGCCACGCTGCTTGCAAATGGCATCGATCTCATCGAAGATGATGATATGCAGTCCACTATTCGGACCCAGGCGCTTCTCCTCCTCCTCGGCCTCGGCGAACAGCCGTCGCACATTCGCTTCCGATTCGCCCACATACTTATCCAATATCTGTGGTCCATTGACGATCTTCGGCTCCCGGGCGTTCAGCATGGTTCCAATTTGACGAGCCATCAGGGTCTTGCCCGTGCCGGGCGGTCCATAGAGCAAGATGCCCTTCACATGCTTGCAGCCCAGCTGCTCCACCAGCTCGGGTGGAAAGACTCGCGAGGCGAACGCACGGCGAAAGATCGCATTGAACTCGTTGTCCAGGCCGCCGATGCCCATTTTGCCAAAGTCCCAATCGGGATTGATAATGGATTGACGCACCACCTTGCCCTTAGATTTGCCCTGCAGATTGAGGGAGCTATTCTCTGCCTTCTCGAACTGCACCACCGTGTTGCCCAAGATGCGACCGAAGCGGACATTACGCATCGCCGGCTCCTTGCCCTCGCCCAGACTCTTCGGATCGATGGCCTCCAGCATCTTGACGGCCAGGCCGAGTAGCTTCTTGTCCTTGAAGTTGAACACCAACGATTGGCCAACAGTCAGGGCCATGCCAGCGAATTGCATGATAAACTCCTTGGCCATCTGATCTGAGTCATACGGCTCCTGCGAAACGCTGCGGGAGGAATCGACTGTTACTTATATGTGGGTCAAAGGGCCTAAAAATACCATCAGAGGGGGTTATATCTAGATATATGCTTTTCAATAAGAGTCTATTTGGAATGAAGCTGAAATAGATCTTACTTATTGGGCAAGGGTATATTCTTATAGCTATGATGTAATAGGATCATATTTTTTGTCTAGCTTCTTACGTAATCTCAGTTTCATCATCAAAACAAGGTAGGACATCGATTTGATGCTTTCTTATACATCAGTTTTTATAGAAAATAGTATGTAATCTTATTTCAATCAAGTTCTCACAATTCTGATCGTACACAACCTGTCTTTTATCTTAACTAACTACACTGATTTAGCTTATATCCTTACTTTAATCTGCTAATCTCAGAATCCTAACATAAACCTAACCTTACTTTTCCCATAGCCAACTTTATTCGAGTTTTATATATTGTCTTTGAAGCTGAGCTCAGTTTCCTTGAAGCTAACTTGACTTTTAGATATGTTTAGAAGCTGAATTTATATATTATATCTAATTTTCTATGCGTTTCTATGCATTCTGATTGAACTTAACCTCACATTTCTGTTGAATAATCATAAAAATGGTATTTTCTCTCGATATTTTCACACTTACGTCTTCTTTTGCAGAAAATCAGTTTCGAAGGATACGGATGTTATGACATCGGAGTTGGCGTCGAAGCGATACGGACGTACCTCCAGCTCCTGATTGATGGAGAGCATCGCCCACTTGCGCTGGACGAGGGAGAAGCCAACGTAGCCTCTGGGCACTTCCATTGTCTTCTCCAGAGCGAATATAAAATGCTGACCCGCTGCTGGTGAGATATCTGCATACCTGAAGGACAAATGGATATAAGTATGTATTTATATATAGAGAGAGATGTAGCTCCTGCAATGGGCACCTACTTCACGTCATCTGGAAAATCGCCCACATTGACAATCGCTCGATTGGTAAGCGACAATTCGTCCGTGGGACACTTCGTAGCCTTCAAGCGCTACAAATATAATTTTCGTTTTTTTTTTTTTTCATAAGAAATAAAATAGATTTTATGCATAACACACAACTCACATAAGACATTTCTGCTGCCTGGTTATATGCTGAGAAGGGGGTTGTTTCTGTTTACAGCCTCAGGCTCAGGGCGAATTTTTTCTTATTGATTCCTCAAGCTTTTCAATTTGGCAAACGGAAAGTTGATCTCGGTGTTTGCTCGGCTGGACACAAGATTATTGGTTTTGAATGCTTAACACTTAGTTATATTTGGATCAAGCTGCATTGCTTGTTTGCTGCACATTAAGCTCGCACCAATTTTACTTCATTGATTTCTTCACGAAATTTCGCTGCGCAGCTTAAATAATGCGCGCACGCACCTGCCAACGCACTCGAAAAATAATGAAACCGGTTGGCAGGCCGAACAGCTGTCTAGCGCTGTTAGCGGCCTGTTATGCAAACGATCTGCTAGCTCGACTTTAACATTAACGGGCTGTCTATTTACGATTCTTTTATAATTTTAGTAATTTTTGGCACAGTTCTGATGCTAGACTTAAAAGACCTTAAAGTTCTAGCCATTATAGTTTTAGTTATTTTTACAATTTAAGGAAATTTAAATGAAAGAGCGGCGGTTTTTCTGGTCTTCGCAAGTGGAAGTTTAAGTACGCGCGTAAATAGAAAACATAACAGCTGGCGCTGTTAGCTAACCAGAGTTGTGGTGCACGTATATTGCAGTGTTATTGTCTCAATAAACGTCGACCGTTTCGGACGTGTCGTTGTCGCTCGTGTGCGCTCTTCGTATTTTTTGCCGTTGCGTGTTTATCACTTTTTTTGTTATTGTTTGTTTTTATTGTAGTGTGTTATGCAAAAAGTGATCTACAAATTTTTATTGAAAATTAATTTGTTTCGGCCGGCTGGAAAAAAAGAACCGCCAAGTGAAGCTACAGAACAAAACAAAACCAGAAATAAACAACAGCAACTATAACAAGTGCATAATAATAATAGCAACAACAGCAGCGCCGACTACCTGTTGTGCATAGAGCCGCAGTTGCAGTCGCAGTCGCAGTCGACGTTGACGTCGCTGCGCTGGAAGGTTAAGCCATTAGCTTAAGCCACATTGCGCATCGTTGCGGAACAGCAACAAAGATGACACCGGCTGCGATCGCTAGGCGCCTGAGCTGTTCTCTGCTATTGGCAACATTTTGCGCCCTCACGTGGAGCTTCAACCTGGAGCAACGCCAGCCGCTAATCAAATATGGCCATCCGCACTCGTATTTCGGCTACTCCCTGGCCACGCACACAATCGGCGAAATCAAGTCGCCCAACAAGATTAAATGGTAAGAAACATTCGTTAGCATTCGAACATCGAAGAGCAGCGATCCACCTTCTTCTTCCCGCCCTTTTTCTCTCTCCCACTCTGCCTGAGACTGCCTGTGTTTAGAGGTCAGAAGAATATATCATATTAAAGCCCTTGCTTAAGCCTCTACGATGGATGTCTCTTAAAAATGTTATTCCAAAAGAATGAAATGCATTATCAATAAATAATATAAACATCAAATTTAATTAAAAATAAATCAATCGATTTATTCAGATATTAAAATTATATTATTATTCAGATATTAAGATTAAATCTTGCTGAAAACTTAGGATATGTGCAATTCAGGGCTTAAGAAAGGGAAAATTCTCAAAATTAAGCTGTTCAAAAAATGATAGTGACTACTAAAAGAAAAAGAAAACAAGTAAGAAAACTCTAGTCGGGCGTGACCGACTAGGGGATTCCCTGAGCCCCGTCGAATCTGTGTTTTTAATCGAATTTGGGGGAATTCGGGGCCGGTGTCCAAAATATAACAAAATTCAAAATTGCATAAAATACATATAACCCTAAATATAAAATTTGGTGTCTCTAGCTTTAAAGATGATTTTCCATTTTCAATGGGTTCAGGGTATAACAACTATATTAGTCAATGTATAGCTTAAAAAAATATCTAAATGTCTATATAGTGTTGAGTAAATAGTAAAACTCTTTTTTTTCATTTACCTTAATTGACTGCCATTGATTATTATTAATAAACAAAAACAAAAACGTGTTTGCCTTTCTGCATTTGCAATTCTCGTTGTTGTTGTTGTTTGAGAAACTTGTTTTAAGATTTAGTTAATAGTCGCAGTTGCCGTTCGATTACCATATAATACAATCAAAATGAATATTGATTATTTATAAAGATGATGCTATATGCAAACACACACACTCATGACATATCTCTCGCCTGCACGTAGGCTCCGATCTAGCATGTGTTTTCCATTAGCATTTCGATGCCCATTTAGTTGAGATCGTTTAGCAAATTGAAGACATCTGCAAAAGAGCGCAGAAAAAAACTAGTGAAAGCTATCAAGAATAAATATGATCGATTGATCAATGTTCGCTCTTCAAGTGGTTTTTTAGTTTAGTTTCACTGTATGCATATAAATTAATAGATATATCTATAGGGAAATGAATTTCAAGAACAAATCTGTAGATCGATACGAAATTGATAATTTATTGAATTTGGCATTATAATAGAATAAAGCGAGGAAGTAAAAACTGAGGGAGATGGAAAGATTTATATCTGCAGATATTGAGAGATAGAGATCTGGAGAGATAGGGAGAGATAGAAAGAGATATATATATATAGAGATAAAGAGTGAAAGAGAGAGAGAGAGAGAGAGAGAGAGAGAGAGAGAGAAGGGGGAGAGATGGACATTTGTTGCCTGAGAACCATTCACAAACTCCTAAGACCCCTTTCGTAAACATCTATAAAATATATGATATTTACATACAATATTTTGGATATATGTATCTTATCTTATACATCTCAAACATCTTTTCATCACAGTTGATAATAAATCTCTTTAGATTCATTACATATTTTTAGCTCAATGAATATCTTTATAAATGGCTCAGCAATTGATTCCCGGAAATCCGAATAGTGAATTTTCCAAGGCATTCCTCACATTATTTTTTCCTGAAAAAAAAAAAAAAATCAAACATCGCATACTATTACGACTCATATATTTGTGTGTGTGTGTTTGTGTGTATATGTGTGTATGTGTACTTAATCACATTCCACATTCTGAGATAAGATACGTTTATCAATATTTACATTAATTTTTTTTTACAATAAAATGTTCCCTTTCGTATAAACTTTATTTGTTTTTCCATTATAAATAATATTATTTATGATGATTGTACCCTGTAAAAATGTGAAAGCCAAATGAAATTACCATCAAATTTCCTTTAGGGTATCTGTTAGTCGTGCACTTCTCTTCGCTGCATTTCCTTTTTTTGCGAACATAATATTTGAAAATGTATCTTTCGTCTGTGCTTGTACATTTACTTGATAACTGGAATATATATATATTTATATATTTATCATATATATATGTAAGATATATATATATACAATATTTGCATATGCATTAAATATATTTATCGAGGGTCACAGGAAGAGTCCGATACCTTCATGTAACTGCATTATACAAATATGTGATAAATAAATGTATATATAATATATATATATATTTATAATATAGTGAGATATTGGCCTACATATTAATTGTGATATTCATTTCGGATTTCCATAATTTTCTTCATTCATTTGCATCAAGCGGATATTCACAAATGTGATTGACTTGACTATATCGTATATAGACATCGTCTATATGCCTAGCTCATTCCATAATGGATTATCAAGCGTTTGATCATTATGTTAAAGCTAATGTTAATCACGGTTGTAAGCTGCCCAACAACTATTGTCGATATCTGCACTCAAAATGGCAACAACAACAGCAACAACATCTAACTGAATAACTGTGACAACAGCAATTGGCCGTCTGTCTACGCGTCCCGTGTCCCGTGTCGCTATGTCTCTCTCTCTCCCTAGCCAATCCTCGTTCGCAAGACCCATGCCAAAGTCGGCAGACAAGTCGGAGCCAACCGCAATGCCAATAAAATGACAAAGCATCAGAGAGACATCAGAAATACGAATCCATCCACAGGTCATAGCACGAATCTCTGATACACTAACAAGCCATTAAATACTTAATTTCAATTCCAATTCCAATACCAATTCGAATTGTCTGTTCCGCTCTATGCCTGCTTCGTAAACATTGTACTGACTGCTCCAATTCGCTGGACTTCTCAAGCATCTCTCAGTGGTGAAATGTTTTCGCTCTCCCTCTTTATCCCGATTTGTAAGCGTTTCACTGGCTGCAATTGTCAAGGTCTCGAAGATGAAGAGAACGTAAACGTTACACTGGCTGCTCTTATTTGTTGCTCTCCTTGTTATCTAAATATATTTTATAACTCTCCTTACCTGGATATACTTATACTTCTTTGCTTAGCATTTTTATTCAGACTCAAGCGTTATACTGGCTGCATATCTAGCAGAGGCATGCTCTATCAGCCCACTAATATGCTCCATTGTGTGTGAGAGTAACTGAAAATGGAAAATCAATGCAAAAGTATGACTGGGGCTTGGGTGCGGTGCTGGCCGAAGACAATCCAAGACGGCCAAGCTAGCCAAGACGTCTTATGGCTTATGGAGCCATAAAAAAATGTATTACAAGAGCAATGAATCCACTTATTTCAGTTGCCAGTGCTGTTGTTATTGTCGCCATTCAGTCTGGGGAAGTAACTTGTCCGCTTTTGGGCGGCAGTGGGTCAAAGCAATTAGGTTGCTTCTTCATAGCAGACCAAAGACCAGACATACACCAGTCCATGCGCAATTCTTTTTCCGTTGATAACTGTCAAAGCTAAGGCAAGGCGAGAGCCTTAATCAGTTGACTTCTTATACCCTGAGCCCATTGAAAATGGAAAATCAGGGTATAATGGTGGCAGATCCCATAAGGTATATATATTCTTGATAAGGACGACAAGAGAAATTGATTTGGCCCAGTCCGTCCGCCCGTTCGTCCGTCTGTCCTTATGCTTGAACGCGTCGGTCTCAGCTCATATAAGACCTAAAGACTTTTTTGTAACACGCGTAGATCAAGTTTACATTTTTCATATGCATGTATACACACATACAAACGCTCGCATTCTAGTCGATTCGTAGAATCGCAAATTACGTTAGAATTTTATTGAATTATCAGCTGCTGCTTTAGTTTACATTTGCCACTGCTTTTTCAAACTGTGGGGTTGCGTTGTTGGTAGAAGCGGCGCACGCGAAACGAGGGGACCTGGGATCAACTCCAGGCGACGCATGAAACTTATTTAGTTTTTTTATATTTAATAACAATTATGTGGCATTGTTGGTAGAGGTAATGCGCGCTGCGTAATTGACGTAGCCTTAACTCTGCTAATGTCAGCAAACCTGGACAATTTTATAATTTTACTCTAAATATAAGTATATTGAACAACACAGATTCGACGGGGCTCAGGGTATCCCCTAGTCGGTCACGCTCGACTAGAGTTTTCTTACTTGTTTTTACATTACCATAATCCAAATGCAATGTGTGGGAGTCCAGCAGGGTGCGAGTCTGTCAAGTATAAAGAATTCGAGTTCATTTTTGATCTGCTGGGTAAAATCATAAGGATAAACTTGCTCAAACTATATCGAGTCTTGACAGGTTTGATTTGAAATTCGAAAATAATTGGGAGAAAACCAATTCGAAAACTTTTCCAATCCTTTCGATTGGAATGTCGAAAACAAAAGACGAAAAATCGTAGCCTTTCCCCTGACACACTTTGGAATTGGCAAAAGCATTTTAGCACTCCGTTGCTGTTGCTGGGATCTTAAAGTGTCTATAAGCAAATATCTGAGCAATTTATTTGTGGTGGCTCAACACATGTTCCAGCTGGCTGTCGGTCGTGCATTTTTGATTAGGCCGAGTTGGTCGCTTGGCTTTCAGAGCCGGTCACTGTCTGATTGCATTTGTCATGCGGCTCACACAGCAGCGACAACAATAACTAAAATGCCATAAAGCCGCAATGTGACAGCTTTTGGCCATGATCAAGGCTAAGCTCATAAAAAAAGAAGAAACAGGCTGCAACAGCTAATTGAGGCAAGCCGAAGAGGAAATGCTCTAATTAGGTCTGTGGTGAAAAGGCCTCTCTGTGACCGCTGAGTGTGGAGCTCTTAAGCAAATGGTAAATATATAGTAAGACAATCTACTGTGATCTGGAAACAATCTGAAAGAAACTTTGATATCTTTCTTATACTAAACTCTTCTTTGAAGTTTCCTTCTTGATTGGGCCGATTGGGATTCTTAGCATACCCTTTTTTGAAAGAGTATCTTTAGAATATATGTATATATATATTTATATATGAAAGGCAAAATCTCCAGAGGTAATATAAAACGAAACACCACAAATTGCTTGCAGGTTTCAAAAAGCGACCGCCGGCAATCAAAAAGCCATTCACACGTTCATTCAAAAGTCAAAGTTCCGACGAAATTCGGTGCTCGAGTGTAACTCCATAAAGTGCCTACCCGTTGCCCGTTGCCCATTGCCCATTGCCCATTGCCCGTTGCCCGTTCCAATTCCAGTTCCAGTTCCTTTTTCATGTGCACTGTGTGCATTTAGCTCTTTGATATGCTGACAAACGGATGTCAGGTACGTCATGTTTTTGTCCGTCTCGACTGTCTGTCCTTCCGTCCGCCAGTCAATCAGTCAGTCCGTTGTCCACTCGAACGTGCGCTTCACGCGATCTGTGCGGTCGAGCATAGAATGGACCCAGCCAACATTAGTTTCCTTCAATTGCAATGGTCACGCGTGCGCAACGTGTAAAAGACTTGAAGCTTTTTCATTCAATGGAGCTTTTAAGTGCAGGCTCACCTAAGTGGAATCAAGTCAAAGAGCTTGCGTAGGATCGTAAAAGTGCGAAGCTGTTGAATGTGAAAGCTCTATTGAAGGGACTTAACAGTGTGGGTGAAAGACATAAATAAAGCTTTTTTTGAGATACCAAAAGCATTATAAGTATAACGATAAATGTCATAAGAAATGCTTGCAGCAAGCCCTTATAGAGCTTTGATCAAAAGATTTAGAGCAGAGATAGGCTTTATTGTAAGTGCTCATTAGTATAAGCTTGATCATTTATTAGTTCAGCTTTAATGTAAATACGAATCCAAGCGCTTGTATTAAAAGCTATTTTAAGCTTTTTATACCCTGAGCCCATTGAAAATGGGAAATCAGGGTATAATTTTTTTGTTGGATGTATGTAACAGGCAGTAGGAGGCGTGGCAGAGCCCATAAAGTATATATATTCTTGATCAGGACGACAAGAGAAATCGATTGGGCCATGTCCGTCTGTCCGTCCGTCCGTCCGTCCGTCCGTCCGTCCGTCTGTCCGTATGTTTGAACGCGCCGATTTCAGCCCCCATAAGAGCTAGGGACTTGAAATTTTTTTTGTAGGTCCGTGTATAGCACGCGCAGAT